>MVAK01000070.1:0-104518 GCA_014825535.1 Cystofilobasidium bisporidii | reverse complement strand
ACACACACACACACACACACACACACACACACACACACACACACACACACACACACACACACACACACACACACACACACACACACACACACACACACACACACACACACACACACACACACACACATCGTGTCAACGGCCTCATCTCAGGCCTCGCTGGCGAGCGCATCGGAGGAGGCGACGTCACTTCGCTCGTCGCACCCGTCAACCCGGCCGAAGCAGCAGCAGCAGCAGCAGCAGCCTCCGCCGCCGCCGCCACCGACGACGAAGACGACGAGGACGAGGACGCGACGCTCTGGTCGCGCTCTGCCGACACGCCCCACTAGACTCTCTCCCTCACTTCACCCCCCCCCCCTCCCCATCCATCACTCCTTACCCTCGCTGCCCTCCTCTCCTTTCTTGCTGCTGACTGCTAGAACCGTTGTATGCACCTCTCATGCTTGCATCCTCCGCGACGGTTCGCTTGCGCTCCAACCATCACAAGCCAGTCCCAGTGGCAGCCTGGCAGGAGGAGGGGAAGGGGGAGGGGGTCATGACGAGACGCGAGAGGATGCAGAGACAGGTGCGTAGCGAGCGGCGAGGGACCGCGCGCTGGCGGGACAGACCGAGAGAAGGAGGACGACAGTGGGGCAGGGGGCAGCGGCAGCAGGAAAGTGGGGCAGCGTAGAGTACGAGCGAAGTCGGAGGCTGGGGGCATTGCGAGGAAGGGAGGGTGGGGAGGTTGGGGGGATGGGAACCTTCTTGGACCGGAGCGAGCGAGCTGGGAGCAAGACGAGTCTGTTACTAGGGTACGGAAAGAAGGAAGGGCTGCTGCAAGGCCGAGAGACAAGGAAGCCGATGGGCGAGGAGGAAGAGCGAGGCGTGTACGTCAGGCAGGGAAGGGGATGGAACAGAGAGGTGCATGGCCGGGCCTCGTGAGGCAGGGTGAGGGAGACGTGAGTGATGGACAGAGTGATCGACAGGTGGTCGTGATTGAGGCAGGAGTGGAAGGACACAGGGAGGAAGAAGGAGCGTTCGTCAAGGAGGCGTGCGAGGAAGATAGAGAGAGAGGGTCGTCAAGAGAATGTGAGAGAGGGATGGAGGGAGGGGGGGTCGAAGCGCAGCTCATCGCCTGCGATTCTGGTGGTGATGGTGCTGAAACATGAATGGGTGAGCGTGCTGGCCAAGCGTGCCAGCGGACGACGAAGCCTGCTGCATTTGGTGGCCCGTGCCGCCCGCGTAGGCGCTGGTCGACGCCAAGCCGGCACTGGGGACGTCGCCGGCCGAAAAGGCCTCCGCTTCAGTGGCACTAAAGCCGTAGCCTGTGTGGTCGAGGCCACTGTTGCCGTGGTAGGGCGGCGCGTAGTTGGCCGACGCGAAGCTCGACGACAGGGGCGGCGGCGGTCGGAACGCCGACGGCGGCGCGAGAGGCCGGTACGACATGCCGTCCGGGTGCGAGAGGTCCCAGGGCGCGTAGCCCGAGGGCTGGCGCGAGCGGTCGGTGACGCGAGGCGAGGCAAAGCGGTCGTAGCCCGGGAACGACGCCGGTGTCGTTGGCGAGGGCTTCATCGAGGCCGGTCCAAAGACGTCAAAGAGGCCGGAGGAGGACGCGCGCGGCTGAAGCGTCGGGATGGCATACGTCGTCGTCGTCGTCGCCGAGGGGAAGTGGGCTGCCGTGCCGCCGCCGCCCTCGACCGAAAGTTGGTCCTCCTCCATTTCGTACTCTTCGTCAAATCCGAGCGGCTGGGCCGGAAGGTGGGGCGATCCGACGAGCGAGAGGGGGGCAGAGTAGCGCCGTCGATCGGCCGCCGGCGCGGGCGCGCCCTCACGTCCTCGGTCGGACGACGCCTCGGGCGAGGACCACTCGGCGGCCGAGTCGTGCCCGAGCGGCGTGCGTGGCTCCCTCGGCGAGAGTGAGAACGACGTGTCCGACAGAGGGCCGTCGTTGGGCAGTAGTGCGTCGCCGCCGGCGTGGTGGTGGTACGAGTAGGGCTGCGACGTGGCGAGCGAGTACCGGGCGATAGTCCTTGGACCGGAACGCGAGGGGTAGTAATCGTTGCGACTGCGAGCGCCTCCTCCGCCGCCGAAGGTGCTTGGTCGCGGTCGGCCTCCGTGCGTGGCCTTGGAGATGTGGGCCGGAAGGTCCGGAGGGCTCTGCGGATACGGCTGAAATCGCGGGGCCGAACGCGGCGAGACGATCCGTGGCGAGTTGAGCGACATGCCGACCATGGCCGAGGACGCCTGAGGGAAGCCCGCCGAGTTCGGCTCCGCTTTGGCGACCGCCTTGCCCTTGGAGAGGTTGTCGAGCTTGGGCGGCTTCTTGCCCTTCTTCTTCAGACCGGCACCTGACGCGCTGGTGGGGAGCTTAGCGGCGAGGCTGGCGACCAGACGCGAGAGGTCGGTGGCAACCTCGACAAAGATCTCTGCGCTCGGCGTCGACGAGGCGAGGGCCTGGAGGCAGGCGATCCCTCGGCGAACGTCTCGGTCAACTGTGAGTCCATCAAAAGCGCAAGCGGGTCAGCAATTGAGCGCGCGACCAAAGCACAGATGAGATCAGGGAAACGCACTTGGCTCGAGGTAGGCGGCGTCGTGGTCGGCGTCCCAGACCCGCTGGTAAAGCAGCGGAAAGAGGGCGAGGAAGACCGTCGTCACTTCCTGGACCGAGAAGATTGACCGCGGGACCTCGGCGCGCGTGGAAAAGGGGACGGCGAGAACTTCCCTGGCGACGGCGAGCTGCGGCTCAAGAGCGAAGCTGTTGACCGTCCGATGGGCACGCTGGCTCGACCGCGGCAGCTGAACTCGGTCTGGAGGGTGTGAAGAGTCTCAAGGTCAGCGTGCGCATGAGGGAAGAAAGCGAAGCGCGCGCGCAAGCGGGTGAGGACTGACAGATGAGTAGTTGGACGTCTAATGCGAGGTTTCGGACGACCTCCTCGAGCCCCTCGGTCCTGTCGACTTCCTGCCCTCCCTGCTCCCCGTCATTCCCCGGCTCGTCGAACGCATGCCAGATCTCCTCCTCGACCTCGACCAACTCGTCTGCCCAGCCCTTGATCGCCGACTCGAGCATGCTGCGGACGCCGGTGAAGCGCCAGTCCTGGCTGCGGTCGCGTGCAGGCGGATAAAGGTCCTTGATGACGCGCGAGCCGAGGTCCGACAGCTTGCACAGGAGGATGAAGCCCGAGATGCGGGCCGACGCCGGAGGGATGGTAGCGGGGAGGAGCTCACCGTCGTCAAAGTAGCTGGCGGGTGCACGGGCGACAACGAAGGACGTCAGTGCTCAAGCAAGCGAGGGGCGCGATGTTCATCGAGCTTGAGACGCACCTGGACCATTGCTCGGTGCCCTCGTCGAGCGCAAGCGGCAGCGCACACCCGCCGACGAGCGGCATGACGATCTGAAACGGCTTGCCGAGGATCCTACCGAGCATTCGGTCGAGATTGAAGAGGCACCTGCGTAGGCAAGAAGAAACTAGTCTCGTCAGTCGATGCTGCGACGCTCAGGGGAGATGTGGAAGCACGCACCAGAAGGTCCGCCGACGGATCTCGGCGTCGACGCCATGGCCGTGGTTGGCGTTGAGGTGCAGTCCGCGCTCCCTCAGGAGCTCGGCGCCGTACTTGAAGGCGGTCCACGCGCCAGCCATGAAGCCCAGCGAGGCGAGGTGGTTGGAGAGAAGCGCCATGACCTGCACTGCAATTGGGGCCCGCGTGTCCGCGCAAGGTCAGGTCAGGGAGACAGGACCGCCCAAGGTCAAAGAGATAGAACGCACTCTGGTGCAGCTGAGGGCCGGCCACTCTGGGCCTAGAATGCGTCGTCATGAAGTGCATGTTCCAGATGGCGCTGCGTGTCCGGCGACCCAAATTCATCAGTCCGTGGGCGGCAGAGCGGAAGGCAGTCTGGACGACGCACAGCGAGTGATAGCGTCCGCCTTCGCCGTCCGGTCCCGAGACAGCGCTTGCCGCGCACGCCAGCACAGCGAACAGGACCGGGACAAATTGGGCGATCTCGGTGCTGAGCTGCATCCATGAGAGTCGTCCGTCAGCATGCGGGGGCGTGAGTTGCCCAAACGGGTCAGGGCACGCACGTCTGGTCGATGAGGGTCCGTTTCGTCGAGGTCGGGGCTGGGCTCCCTCGTCCAAGGGAACCAGCTTTTCCAGCCGCGCTGGCCCGACTCGTCCCATAGTTCCGCAAAACAGGCCCGGAAGTGTGCCTCCGACAGCATCGGCATGAGCGGGTGCAGGTGCTCGAAGTAGTACTCGATCTGGCGGCGCGCGGGAGAGAGAGAAGGGAACGGCAGATCATTCGTTGGCAGCTGGCGTAGCGGGGAGGTAGAAAAGGAGAGGGCGCGACAACGCACGTGAGCCTCGCAATCAAGCTTGGGCGGCAGCCACTGGGCGCCGTACGAGGCCTGGTCGAACGCCTCGATGTGAGGGACAGTCCCACTCGACCACAACCACTGGCCGCCATCGTTGAAGCCGAACTCGTCGTGCGCTGCGGGCGAGCCCTCGGCGGGCGCGTCGGCAGAAAGGTGTGCAAGAAAGACGGCATCGGTAGCGTCGGGAAGGAACCTGAGAGGTCAAAAGCTCGCGGTCAGCAGTATGCTTCGAGAAGCGCGTCGGGCAAGGAGAGCACGCACTCAACGCTGTTCTCGGTACCGTGGCTATAACAAGGATGCCGAAGGGGGGCGGGGTGTCAGCCACAGCTACACGACAGGCAGCTCAGGGTGAATGGAGAGAGCGCACCAGACGCGCTTGAGGTCCTCCAGGCTGCCTGCCGGACCACTCCCGCCCACTCGACCCTCGACCCGACCGAGCCGCATCAGCGCCGCTTCCGAGTCGGCACCCGAGCCCTGGAGGACCGACTGCACTCCCTCGTGTCCCATCTGCTGGCGCAAGAGTTCGTTTTCCTCATTGCGGCTGTGCGAAGGCGGACCGATAAGGAGGGAGTCGGAAGGTGATATAGGAAAAAGTGAGGCGGCCGTCAGCCGGGGCGAGGGAAGGTACGTCCGGAGGGAAGGAAGCTGATTCGGGAGCCGAGGAGCCGAGTGGGGTCCGGCCGATGTGCCAGCTGTCGGCCCACTTTGAGCAACTCGATTCGCCACCGTGGATGAGGGAGAGGACGTACGCTCGAGACTGGGCGGCCCTGTCCTTGGCCATGTTGGGCGCCATCATACAGGCCGTGCCCTTCTCGCGGCACAGTTGGCACGCGCCATCTACAAAATTGATGCAGCGAGCCTGTGTGGAGGAAGGGAAGGAAGGAAGGGCCGTGCGGGCAGTCGGGCCGTTAGCGCCGCGTTGGGGAGAGGGAGATCGTCGAGGGAGGTGGCGAAAGGGCCCTTACCTTGCGCTTGCGGCATCCCTGGCAGGCTTGTGTCGCGCGCGTCGTCGGCGCGAGAGCGAGGATGTCGGCGCTCGGCAGCGGCAGTAGTGGCGGAGAAGGCGATGACAGCGGCATCGGGTCCGGCTGTCGGGCTGGGAGGGAGCTGGGAGAAGGGAGGGGACGCGGCGGCGGGAACCACGGTCGGACGGTTGAAGGGGGGAGCGAGCGGGGAGGAGAACGCGAGCGCCGTATCGGCCGGAAGGGGTGGCCAGCGAGTTGAGAGGGAGTTGGCAGGAGATGAGAGATGACGTTCGGCGGAAAGGACAGCAGGTGCTCGTACGAGGGAGGAGAGAGGGTGGGGGGGACAGAGGACGCCGCCATCTCGTTCTCCAGCGACCGCCTCATCGCCCTCCCTTTCTCCCTCATCGCCTGGCCAAACTCTCTCTCCATCGCCCGCTCGGCCCCGCCAGCAGCCGCAGCAGCTGCACTGGGGAGCGAGCGGCCTATCGCATGGGGCAAGGGCGCCCTCCGCTGCTCCGCCCGCCCTCTTTGTCACCCACCAGCCCCTGACGCACCGTCCCCTCTCTCCTCGCACCCAAACTTTGCGCGTCGAGGGCCCCCTACCAAGCCAAAAGAAGCGCCTGTACACCTTTGTACTCCGCCAGATTTTCCTTTGTTCAGTGGACATGTCGCGAGGCGAAGGAGAGATGGGACGAGGGAGAAAAGGGCGCACCAAAGAAGGCTACGGACAAAGGGGGCGCGTGCGCTCAGATCCTTCGTCCATGCGCTTGCAGGCGGCCGAGCGACCGCAACGCTGATCTCCATCTGACCTAGCTGCCAAGAGTGCTCCGTGTGCTCGCAGGTGGATGTTGGGTCCGTGTCTGTCAGCTGCGACTCGAGACGGGCGAGGGACGGACTTGAGTCGGCGCGAGGATGAGCCGCGGTGGTCAGCTTCGCTCGACGAGCTGCGAAGCCCCTTTTGCGTCGCCCCGACCATTATCGACCTCGTGCGACAACGGTCGACGCATGCAAGAGCCAGTCTTGCGCACAGGCGCATCAACGCCGCTCAAGTCAAGGTGGGTGGGGCGAACAGCAGCTGGGGGCCTGCGTCGTGCAGCAGACGTCAATCGATAGACCTGCCTGCGACGTCCTTCCTCGGTCGGCCTCTCGCTCGTCGACTGCCGACGAGCCGCCCGAATCCGTTGCGAGCGCGCGTGTCGTCTACAAAAGACACTATAGCTGGGCCGGGAGATGACTCTGCTTGACGATCAGCGAGCAGCTTGACTTCATGCGGGGAGGGAAGGTTTGGGGGTCGAGGGAAGCCGTCGGCTCGTCGCTGAAGGGCTGAACCTCGTCGTCCTGGTGCGCAGCGCAAGGGCTGTCGTCGCTCGATCGCGATACCTCCCGCCGGCCCGATTCATCTCTCATCCGAGCGCGAATCCACCATCTTTCTTCGAGTCTTGTGCGCAGGCTCAAAGATAGCAGGCAGTCTTCCAGAGCCAGCTCGCTAGAGTCGCATAGGAATCCTTTTGCGAAGATGAAGGGCAGCGGCGCGCGCGCGGACAATACAAGTCGAGAGGAAAGGCAACATGAGATCCGGCAAGAGAGAAAAGGGTCAGTTGACGGCCGCTTGGGTGGGGTCGGTGGGTGAGCTGATGAGCCAGGAGAGAAGATTGCCCTCTGCATGGCCGCTAGTCGGCGCGCAGATAACTCTGGTCATTCATTGAGAGATGGAAAGGAGGCGAGGGGGTCGGGGGAGAAGTGCATCGCGCATAGACAGGGGCGCCCATGGTGCGACGAGTCCTTCTTCCGGGTGCTGCCAGGTGCCGCTTTTTAAACGACGGTCCAGACACGAACGACTGCAAGAGACAAAGATCAGACGTCAGTTGAGGGTCAAAGGCGGCTGAGACGTCGGCAGATGGACAAGAAACGGTCGCACCGTTGTCGGTGAAACCGGCGTAGCTGTTGAGGTGAGGAGCGAGCATCGGCAAAAAAGAGAAGAGAAGGAATCAAGTAAAAAAGGGCATTGGGCGTCAGCGGTCGGTTTGAAGCGACCAGGCGGTTTGAAGCGACCAGGCAAAGCAACAGCACGCACAGCGTCTGTCCGTCAGCGGACCAGGCGAGCGAGGTGCACTCGATCTTCTGGTTGCCGTCAGCCGACTCGGGGCGGAGGTCGTCGACGATCGACTTGGACTCGAGGTCGAAGATCTTGATGCCGGCGGCGGTAGCGGCGCAGAGCCAGTAGCGGTTGGGCGAGAAGACGAGGGCGTTGACGATGTCACCGGCCTCAAGCGAGTAGAGGTGCTTGCCCTCGTTGAGGTCCCAGAGCATGGTGATGCCGTCCTTGCCACCGGAGGCAGCGAGCGAACCGTCGGGCGAGACCGAGACGGTGTTGATGTAGCCGGTGTGGCCGTGGTGGTTGGTCTTGAGCTTGCACTTGGAGAGCTCCCAGACCTGGGTGCGACGCGCAAGAAAGAAGGATGAAACAGGGGTGTCAGTATCAGTCGCGAGTGAGAACAGGGTGGGTAGTCAGGGGAGATTGTCGTTGAGGGGAGGGGTGAAGTCAGAGATCTTGGTGATTATGTGGTCTCATGGACGTTGATGGCGTCTGCTCTGAAGTAGCAAATATAATTTTACTCATCACGCGTGGGGGTGGTGGGCAGGAGGTTGTCGCAGAAGGGTGGTGGGAGTGTTGTCCAAGCAGGCGGCGACGCGGGCAAGAAGCAGAGGGACGGGAACGACTGACCTTGACGACCTTGTCCCAACCGGCCGAGACGATGACGGGGGTGGCCGGGTTGGGCGAGAAGCGGACGCACGAGACCCACTCGGAGTGGCCCTCGTCCTTGATGTCGAACTTGCACTCGCCGAGGGTGTTCCAGAGCTTGATGGTGCGGTCACGCGAGCCCGAAACGATCTGGCGGTTGTCGGCCGAGAACGAGACCGAGAGGACGTCGGCGGTGTGGCCGACGAAGCGCTTGGTCGTGAGGCCGGTGTTCAGGTCCCAGAGACGGAGAGTGTGGTCCCACGACGACGACAGGGCGAATTGGCCGTCGGACGAGATGACGACGTCCGAGACGAAGTGGTTGTGGCCCTTGAGCACCTTCTTGGGGTAGCCGTACGAGTCGTCGTCACGGGTGAGCTGCCAGACGATGATCGACTTGTCTGAAGGAGGGGGAAGGGCCAGGAGGCAGGGTCAGTCAAGACGTCCTCTGGAGCACTGCGGTTCGACCGTCCTCTGCATGCCCAGCCGGCCCACGCTGACGCGCTGCTGCAGCAGCAAGCCTCCCGCCACGCGCGAGGAGGCAGGAGGAGACGGCCGCAGGCAAAATGCAAGGCGAGCTCGTGTCCTGCGCCCGTTTCCGTGCTTCTACCCCAGCTGCCCGCTCCGACTCTTTCCCCACGAGCTCCAACGAGGTCCTAAGAGAGGCTGAACGTACCACGCGACGACGACAGGATGACGTCGGGGTTCTCCGAGGAGGTGGCAATGGCTGTGATGAGGGGAGCGAAGGCAGGTCAGCTCAGAGAACGCTCGGGGCAAGCGAGGGGAGCCAGTTGGCGAGACGCACCCGTGACAGCGCCACCGTGGCCGGTGAGCGAACCCTTGTACATGAGAGACTCGGACATCTGCAGAAGGCGTTAGGGAGTCAACTCGTGGCCTCAAGATAGGAAGCTCAGGAAGCTCGGAGGAGGACGCACCTTTGAGGCAAGTACTTGAGCTGAAAGGCTGGGTAAGGTGCTTGTGAGGGGTCAGAAGGCGGAGGAGCTGGGCTGCAAAGGGGACTTCGCCGATTTCGCGCGGCGGCCGGGCGTGGGAACTCGCCTCAATCTCAAGAGTCCGGCCCTGAATAAGTCGTCGCACCTGGAACTCGCACGGTCATCCACCTGCGACTCAGTCTCAGAACGTGGTCGTCCACGGGCAGGGGGGGGGGGGGGAAAGGTGTCCTGTATTCGTGCTGGTGAGTGCGACATGTGATCTTGGAAAATTCGAAGTGGTAACGGAGGGGACGAGGTGGTCGGCGAGGCCACAAAATTCAAAGGCAGGGTGCGCGTGCAGCATCTTCGAGCAGGACGTTCGGCGACGAAGAGCAAAAGGGGGACAGTATGGAGCGAGTGAAGACAGGAGGGGGAGTGTACAACGGAAGGAAAGGGGCGGTAGAGGGATCCGAGCTGGAAGAAAGATCGTCAAGCAGGCGAACCAACAGGCGGGAGAGGCGGTATACGAGGGCGAGAGAGCGGCCGTGAGGCGCGTCGTCAGGTGGTCGTGAAGAGGTGCCGGCGGGCGGATGAGGATGCTCGTCAGTCGGTGATGGGCGAACCCGCGAAGACGGCCGAGGTGGTTGCGCGCGATGAGGGAAGCCAAAGGGCTGCCGGGGCGCACGCACAAAGTCAGCCTCGTCTCGCGCCGAGTTATCGGGAACGGCGAGAGGACGGCGGACCAGGCCCGTTCAAATCAGCTACACGAGCGCGCCGACCTCCGACCAGCGCTTCTTGAAGAAGGTCTGCTTGTCCTTCGGCCCGTTGACGAAGAAGTCGTCCGGGCTGAAGGGAACATGGCGGCCGTCGAGCACGAGCGTCGCGTGGTGCTGGCCCTTTTTCCACTTGAGGGCCGCCCTCGTCGCGATCTCGGGCTTCCGCTTCCGCTCGTCCCACTTCCAGTTCAGCCCGAGCGACCTGGTGGTCTTGTATCGCGCGGGGACGTTGGACCGGTTGTGGTCGGACGTCGTGCTGACAGTGTAGGACATGAGCGAGAACGAGACCTGAGGCTGACCGCGCGACAGATACTCTGCGAGAGTGGTTGCGGTCGTCGTCCGGGCCGAGCCGGCATCAAGCCGCAGCTGTATAGGTGGGAGAGACTTGCTGTCAGCACTTTTCACTCCTCGGAGCCGGGCAAGGGTACACAGTGGCCGAACGCACGGGGTGGCCGTAGGTGCTTGCCATAGGCCGAAGTCGACATTCTCCCCCGTCCTCTTGCTCAAGCCGGCCGGCGGCTTGTAAAGTGCGGACCGGTACTTGCGCTTCTTGAGCGACGGCTTCCTCCGCACCCGCCGAGCGCCAGCCGAGTACGACTCGGGCTCCGGCGCGGACGAGTCGCCGTCCGGGTCCGACTCGGATGCCGAGGGCGACGATGCCGCGCGCTGCTTGCCTTTGCCTTTCAGGCGCTTGCTGGCGCGCCGAGAGGGCGACTCCTCGTCCGTCGAAGAAGCTGGGCGCGCGAAGCCTGTCGAGCAGCGGCTGCAGAAATTGAGGTCGAGCCGACGGCACCGGTCGTCGCAAAGGCCGAAGGCATGTTGACGGCGGCGAGCGGGGAAGACGAGAACGAGGCAGCCGCGTTGCCGCCGGTGAGCCAGGGCGACTCGTCGTAGGCGCTGCTCTCGTCGCCTGAGAGCGCCGAGGTTTCGCCGTCCTCGCCGCCGCTGCTGCCCGACTCGTCGACGTCGTCTGCCGCCGGGGCTCGCGGCCGAGGCGACGAGCGCTGGATCTGCCGCGGTCCGGCCGAGCTGGCCACGTCCGCGGCCTTGCGCGCCCTGGACGACAAGGAGCTGGTCACCGGCGGCGCCGTCGCGTTCTTTACTGGCGCCATGAGGATGGTCGTGAGTGACGAGCCGGTGGAGCGGGCGAGCGTCGACGCGAGCGGCCGGATGGATGGCGCCGGCGGGCCGTTGTCGTCGACGTCGTCGCCCTCGTCTGACAGCTCGGTCAGATCAGACTCCGAGCCAGCCATCGCGACGTCTGGAAGAGCGGTCTGGCCAGCGGCGCCGGCGTCACCGACTGGGTCCGACATCACAACGTCGACACTGGCGGGTGCGAGGGATGAGCGGGGGGCGGCGGGGCAGAGGCCGAGGAAGGCGGCACAGCCCGACGACATCACCGGCGAGACAGAAGGGGTAGGCTGAGCGTCGTTGGCTGATGGCAGCAGAGGCGAGGAAGGCTGGCGGCTTGCAAGCGGGCGCGGCGGGCGGGCAGGCGGCGTTGGTCGTGGGGTCTCCGCAGAAGCTTGATCGCAGGGGAGGCGACTCGCTCGGACTCGCCCGGCCCCTTCGTAGGAAACCCGAACGAGGCGAGTGCAGCACTTCAGGCGGCCGGTCTGCAGGATTGAGCCGCGGTAGCTGTGGGTGGGGTTCAGGCAGGCGCTGTCGCCTTTGTCTCGCGACCCCCTCGGCGCCGGTCTTGGATAAGCTGGAAGGAAGCATTGAGATCTACAGGTGGAAGGGAAGAAGGTCTTTTAGAGGGCGTCTGGCGACAGATCGCCGAGGGACGCAGCGTAGGCCGAGAGAGGCCCGGCAGTCTCGGACTGAGGCGTAGTAATGTTCTCGCCGAAGAAGAACTCGGCCGTGGAGCGAGGCGTACGAGGAGTCTTGGGGACACGGCAGGACACCCCGGTTTGCATGATCATGTAGGCGACCAGACCAGTCCTGTTCAATGGGAAGTGGGGGGGGGGGGGAAGAGAAGGGAATCGAGTACCGGGGTCAGTGCGCGCAGTCGAGCGGCCACGGACAGCGACAGCCGGAACGCACCAGCCGGTTTGATGGGAAGCGCCGAGGCCCCGACCGTCGTTGCCGTTGAAGAACTCGTGGTAGAGGATGTAGTCCTTGAAGTGCGGGTCGCGATTCATCATCGCGTTGCCGCCGTTGAAGGCGCGCTCGCCGTCCTCGTCCTTTGCAAAGATGTGGATCAGTCGGTGCTGGATCTCCTCGGCGACGGCTGTGGTGGGGGTGAGGAGGCTTGCAGGTCAGCGAAGCAGGAGGGAGCGCGCGTGGCTGAGTCAAGGGCAGCAACAACGCACAACTCAGGTTCATGTAGTCGCCCGAGCCCTTGGGGCACTCAACCGTGAGAGAGTCGCCGTAGAACTGGTACTGCCGCTGGAGCGACTCGATGAGCTGAGCGGGCGCAAAGAGGCGGGCGGGCAAGCAAGAGTGTCAGCACGTTTGAATCGTACAAGACGGCGGCGGAGAAGCCGGTTGGGAGGGGAGCCGCACCAGGAAGTTGACAGCGAGCCAGATCGGCCCACGCCAGTTCGAGTTGCCGCCGAACATGCCCGACTTGGAGTCGCCCGGCCAGTAGCCGACGCCGAACTTCTCGCCGTTGACGTCCATCTCCCAGGGGTTCTTCTCGTGGTAGAGTGAGAGCGAGCGGATGCCGTACTCGGACAGAAACTCGGTCTCGTCGAGCATGCGCTCGAGGATGCGAACGAGGCGGTCCTTGTCGACGAGCGACAGCAGTCGCCGGTCGGCCTTGCCGGGGACCTTGATGTTGGCGATGTTGCGCGACGACATCTCGACCCGGTTCTCGAGGAACCAGTCCATGCGCTTCTTGAAGCCAGGGAAGCGCTTGATGGCGGCCGGCTCGAGCGTCAGCGTCGCGTAGAGCGGGATGAGGCCGACGAGTGAGTGGACCGGGATTTGCTGCGAGTGGCCGCTGCCCCATGAGATGGCGTCGTAGTAGAAGCCGTCCTCCTCGTTCCACAGCGACAGCGACGCGTCGAGCGGGCCCTCAAACGTCATGGCGTCCGAAATGAAGAGGAAGTGCTCGAAGAACTTGGACGCAATGTCCTCGTAGGTCGGGTTGTGCTTGGCCAGCTCGAGCGCCATGTTGAGCCTGGAGAAGCGCGAGGAAGGAAAGGGGCGAGTCAGCGTTTCTTTTCGGTAGAGACAAGGCAAATTGGAAGGAGCACGCGCATGTTGAGGCAGTAGAAGGCCATCCACGCAGTGCCGTCGGCCTGGCGGAGGTTGCCGCCGGTCGGGAGGGGCTCGGACCGGTTGAAGGGGCCAATGTTGTCGAGGCCGAGGAAGCCGCCCTCAAAGACGTTGTTGCCGCCTGAGTCCTTGCGGTTGACCCACCAGGTGAAGTTGAGCAGCAGCTTCTGGAAGACGCGCTCAAGGAAGTCGAGGTCCTCGCGCCCGAACAGCTTGCGCTCGATCTTGAAGATGCGGAACGTCGCCCAGGCGTGAACCGGAGGGTTCACGTCGGAGAAGTTCCACTCATAAGCGGGGAGGGCACCATCGGGCTTCATGTACCATTCCCGCGTAAGAAGGTCGAGCTGCTTCTTGGCAAAGGCCGGGTCGACCATCGCGAGCGGGATGCAGTGGAACGCAGTGTCCCAGGCGGCTGCAGGCAAGCAAGCAAGGGCGTGAAGAAGAATTAGTCACGAACACATCGCAAGCAGAGCCGAGCAAGGCCAGGCAAGGAGAAAGAGGCGAACGCACCAAAGAAGGGGTACTCCCACTTGTCGGGCATCGAGAGGATGTCGGCAATGTAGAGGTGCTTCCACTCCCGGTTGCGCACCCACTTGCGCTCGGGCGGCGGGGGCGGCTGTCCCGGGTCTCCCTCGATCCACTCCTTCTGAATGAACATGTAGAACTGCTTGGTCCTACATGTGCAGGGGCCAGGGGGGGGGGGGGAGTATCAGCATTGCCGCCGCGCACAAGTGAAAGCAAGCAGAATCGAGCAGGCGAGGACGCACCAGAGCATGCCACCGAGCGCCTGGCGCATGATGTTGCGCAGGTCCTCACTGATTGGGCCGCCCGCGAGGCGGGCGTAGAACTCGTCGGCGTCGGTCCGGCGGTCGTCGACGGCGTCATCGAACACCTCTTCGTCCTCGATCGCGGCGTCCTCGTGCACGCCCTGAGGCGTCATCTTGAGCCGGACGACGACGCAGCCGCCACGGGCAGGCACGTCCTTGAACGAGTAGTGGGCGCCGGCCTTGGTGCCGGTCTTGTCCGGGTTGACGAACTGGCGGCCGCCCGCCTTGTTGGTCGGGCGTGGGGGCGGCGTCGGTGCCTGGTCGGGACCGTCCTGGCCGTCGCACTGGGCGTCGGTCGCCTCGTCGTCGAGCTCGGCCGGCTTGTGGTGTGGCGGCAGCGAAGGCGTCTTGCGCGAGGGCGACTTCATGCTGAGGGCCGACAGGTTGGGTGGGTCCTCGGGCTCGGCAGGTCGGTGTGACTTGACGATGTGATCGTGGAACGCGTCCTTGACGTACGGCGACTTGTTCTTTCCGCCATACAGGCGCTGTTGCGAGCAAAGGAGGACAGTGAGTCAGCCGCCTTCCGGTGCAATGTCAAACAGGAACGAAAGCTTACGCACCTCGAAGTTGGTGTCGTTCTCGGTGAAGATGAGCTCGGGAACGACGGACGGGCCGTCGACGAGAACGACGCCTCCGCCGGCGGGGGCTGCCGGCGCGGGACTGGGCGTGCAGTAGAGGTGGGTCGTCTGCATCTCCTGGTGCTCAACCTTGATCGTGCCGTCGTCCGTCTGCGTCATCTTGGGTCGCTCGGGCTCGACCGCGGGCCACGACCACGTGTTGCGGAACCACAACTGGGGGATCAGGTGCAGGTCAGCCGGGTCGGGGCCGCGGTTGTAGGCCGTGATGCGGATCGAGACGGCCTCTGGGTCGTCCTCGTCCTTGGCGTACTGTGAGAGGGTGGCGAGGACTAAAGGTCAGCAGGCAGGTTGCGTTTGAGAAGTGGTCCCTGGAGGTCCGACGCACCTCGACGAAGACGTCCCAGTAGCGGCCATCGTCAAACGCGTCGGTGTCGTGGATCTCAAACTCCTGCACCTCGCGGTCGCGGCTCTGGCTCTCGGCAACGAGCTCCTCGTACGGGTACTTCGACTGGGGGTACTTGTACAAGAATTTCATGTACGAGTGCGTCGGCGTCGAGTCGAGGTAGTAGTAGAGCTCCTTGACATCCTCGCCGTGGTTGCCTGTGAGCGGGAAAAGACGTGGGGTTGTCAGGAGATGGTCAGCAGCCGCACAAGCAGGCAGAAAAGAGGCAAGAACAGAAGGGCCGCACCCTGGTGGCCGGTGACACCGAACAGTCGCTCCTTGAGGAACGGGTCCTGGCCGTTCCAGAGCGCGAGCGCGAAGCAAACGCGGCCGTGGTTGTCCGAGATGCCACCGATGCCGTCCTCGCCCCAGCGGTAGGCGCGCGAGCGCGCGTGCTCATGCGGGAAGTGAGTCCAGGCGTCGCCGTTGGCTGAGTAGTCCTCGCGGACCGTCGCCTGCAGTAGGAAGCGAGCAAGACGATATCAGCGGCATGCCTCGCTCGCGCGCAGGTCAGCAGGGCATGCAGTCCAAGGGCAACGACGCACCCACTGCCGCTCGCTGAGGTAAGGGCCCCATCGCTTCCAGTGAGCCGCCTTCTGAGCATCCTGGTCGAGCCGCCACTCTTCGACAGACGTGAAGCGATCGCCGAGCGAGTTGAGCAGTCGCTCTCGGAGCGGCTGTGGTTCGAGGTAGGCGCGCAGCGCAGGGAGACGAGGGCGACGTCAGCTTCTGGCGCGCGGATGGACCAGAATCGGCGCAGGCCGCCTGTCGGCGACCAGACATTATCCGCATCGCATCGAACGACAACGACGATGGTTGCGGAGGCAAGGGACGCACCTTCTTGTCGGTCGACGTCGGCGCCGCGCCGCTACCAGGGCTCTGCTCGGCTGGCGTGCCAGCGGCAGCTGATGGAGGGCGATGAGTTCGCACAAGCAGAAAGTCGGGTCGGCAAAAGCGTCAGCCTCAGCTCTGCGCAACCGGCGGCAGCGAGCCGGTGGATGCTCAGCAGACGAGGCCTGGAACAGGACGGACCCTTGTCCTCAGAAATGGCGCCCTTCTTGGGGAACCTTCAAGATAGGCGAAGGTGATGAGGTACGGGGTCAGCGCCTGTGCGAGCTCGGTGCGTCTCGGCCACGCTCAGCCCACGATGGACCAGCAGCGAACGCACTGCTCCTTCTCGCGCGGCTTCTGCGTGCCGGGCAGGTCGGTCGGGGGCTTGGGGATGTCGATCTGTTCGAAGAGGATGCGAACGAGAAGCCATCGCGTCAGTCGAGCCGGTTGCCTCTCGATGGCGCGCCCTTCTCTCAGCTCCCTGGCTCTGTCCGCGGTCTCATCTCTTCCTCGTCCAGCCGCGCTTCTCTTGCCCTTTGGCGCCCTTGCCCCTCTCGCGGATCTCGGAGACAGGGCAACGCAAAAGACGCACCTTGAGCGACGAGTTCTCCTTCTGGATCGCGTTGGGCCCGCTCTCGGCCGAGAAGGCGTCCGACACCTGCTGCAAAGGCGACGGCACGTCGTCCTCCTTGCGTGGGGTCGTCGTGCCGCTGGTCGACGGGCTCGCCGCCGGCTGCTTGGCAAACAGCTTGGACTGAATGCGCTTGGCTGCCATGGTGGCTAGTGAGGGGGAGGGAGGGGAGTAGGGAGCTTGGGGTGCTGAACGCTCAAGAGGTCACAGCCAGAGTAGGTTGAAGGGCAAGGGCGTTGGGGGAGAGATGCGACGAGAGGGCGTGGGCGGGCCTGAGCAGGGCTGAGGCAGAGGAGGGGCAACAGGGCGCGGGGCTCAGCGGGCAGCCCGCCTGCCCCAGTCCCCGGAACACGGCCGCGGGCCAATCATGATGACGCTCGCCCCAGAGCGATCGAGACATTGCCATGCGTTTGCTGCCGCGAGTCGCTCGCGTAAACCTTCCCAATCGCCTGTTCTGATCGACACTCTGTTGGCTGGGAAAAGCATCGTAATCCCCTTTCCCCGGTCTGCAGCTCACCAGTACGATCCCCGCTGACAGTCGCGCTTCGGGCAAACAAGGGCGAATGCGATTAGGCAGAGCATGCGCGGGACGACATATGTCTGCGAGGGCGATCTATGAGATGTAGGAGGGCGAAAAAGGCGGGCCAGGCCGCCGACGGCACAAGTGATTGAGGGGAAACTACGGGAGCAAGCAGGGTGAGTCCCACGGTGGAACAGCAACGTGTAGGCGGCAGAAGGGTGACCAGGGTAGAGACGAGGCACGCGCGCCGCTGGGCATAGGGAGGAGGGAGGGAGCATGGGTATGGATGGAAGCGGCGCGAAGTCGGACAGCCCCGACACCCAACCGAGAGGGGTCCAGAGCTTCCAATCCCTGCCCTCTGGTTTCCTCCGCTCTGCGTGCGGCGGCCCGCTGCGAACGAGGGGCAAGAGGAGGGCGAGAGAGGCGAGAAGCCGCCTAGAGACCCATCGCCTTCTTCTCCTTCTGGTTGAGCATGAGCTCGGTCCCGAACACCTTGTCCCAGATCTTGGACGTCACGCCGTAGCCGAGGTCAAAGTTGTTGTAGCTGCCGCAGTCGAGGGGATGCGAGAGGTGTCAGCGGTAATTTTGAGCGAGGGCGAAACCGAGGGAAGGGAGGAACAGGGTAAGGACGCACTGGTGAGCGAGGTGGTACTTCTTTTGCTCCTCAAAGTACGCCGGCAGCTTGGTGTGGTGGAAGCTGTGTGCGCGCAACAGGGACTCGGACGTCAGTCAGCAAGCCCGACGAAAGACGGGCAAGGTACCAGGAAGGAAAGGCAAGGCAAGCAGACGCACAAGTAGTGGAAGCAGTCGTAGCAGATGTAGGCGGTGAAGGCGCCGCAGATGAGGCCGTTGGCGATCGACGAGTGGAACAGCGCGTGCGCGAGGTTGGTGAACGGCAGCTCGAGCAGGAAGAAGAGTGTCGGCGGCATGACAAGGCGCATGCCGTCCTGCGAAGGAGAAAAAAGAGTAGAGAGAGAGAGAGAGGGGGGGTCGGTGTCAACGGTTGCGCACGAGGCCCGAGGCAGAGAGGTCAAAGGAGACAACGCACCATTGGCAGGTAGTGGTGCACGCCGTGCAGGAGGAAGTGCAGCAGGAGCGCCCAGTTGGCGTCGGGAAGCTTCTCGTCGACGTGGAACAGGCAGCGGTGGAAGCCGTACTCGAGCAGGGTCCAGAGGAACATGCCGATGGTCCAGCAGATGCCAGTCTTGGCGACGGCGCTGTACGACCACATGCCGGGCAGGACGCCCTCCGACAGGCCGGCGAGGATCGACTTGAACGTCACGTCGCGCGTCTCCGGCGAGAACTGCAGCAGCGACAGCAGCGTGAAGGTGAGGGTGATGGGCCCCCAGACGAGCGGGATGATGTACCACGGCGTCAGGGTGAGGGCCTCGAGCGCCGGCCACGGGAACAGCTTGGCCGAGTACGACACGTGCCGGGGCTGGTGGACCTGCTCGAGGTAGAAGGCCTTGGAGAAGTTGCCGTACCAGATCTGGGGAAGCAGCGGCTTGGCCAGGTCGAGGAACTCGGACCGCTCGTAGTCGGCCAGGACGTCCGTGTCGTCCGGGTGGAAGTCGTCGGTCGCCTCCCACGATGACGAGACGATCGACTCGGCCTTGACGACGCGGCCGATGAGGAACTAGAAGGATCGACAACGAGACGAGCAGGCGCAGAAGGGCAAGTCAGTAAGGGCGGATGAGCTCGTCAAACAGAAATCTCTCGATGGACGAGGCGCAGCGCCCCGGCGTGGGTGGGGGGAGAGTCGCTAGGTGGCAACGTCGGGACGTGCGGCTTAAGAAGCCGTGGGGCGAAGGAGACCTACCTCGTCCATCATCAGGTAGGCGCTCTTCGAGTGCTCATGCTCTCCCGGGTCGGCCATGACCTCGCTGATGTCCTTGCCGGCGTAGGGCATGATGACATCGTCGCCGCCTGGTTGGGGAAAGTCGGTCAGGTAGTTGTCGTCAGCCCCGATGCGCGCGGGGATGTAACGAGCTGCTCACAAGCGAGTCAGGGTGAGCGTACCAGGGTGATCCTGCAGGAACTGCGAGATATCGTAGACCTTGCCCTTGAATGTGACTGCGAAGGGGGGAGGAAGGAGCAGGAAAGAAAGGCGTGTCAGCGACAGAGGGAAGGTGGAGAGCGACAGGACGCGTGGGCCAAACGCGCGGGCGGACGACGACGACGCACCCCAGCACGACTTTTGCGAGTTGTGGGCGAGGATGTCGGCCTGCGAGAAGATCTTGAGCTGGCGGGCGGGTCGCTCCATCTTGGGCACAGAAAGAGTAAGGGGGAAGGAAGAGGGTGGGAGGTGGCGGTTGAAGGGGTGACAGGGCCAGCGAGAGAGGAAGCGAGCGGAAGGAAGGGATCCGGGCGCCACGCAGAAAGGTCTGCCGGCGGGCTCGGCCGCCGTGTTTTGGCCCCGATCAAGCTCGATCGAAATAAGCTGCGAGTTTCCTTAATGCGAGTCTCCTCGCGCATCAAGACGCGCGATCATGATGTATATCGATGCCCTCTTTGATCCATCGTAATGCGTCTTCTATTTGACGCGGCTGGTGCTCGCCCGCCGCCCGAGCGCGTCGCCTGGTCTTCGGCTTACTGACCCTCTCGACATCATCGCCCCCGTCACCCTTCTCTCCCACCAGCCCTTCTCCCACCCGCATGTCGCCCATCGCTCAGCCGACCTTCACCGCCGACGAGCGTGTTCTCTGCTTCCACGGCCCCCTCATCTACGAGGCCAAAGTGCGTCGCTCCTGCTGCAGCTCCCGTCCCGCTCAGCGAGCACTCGCGCCGCCGTTCGTCGCGCGCGCGCGCCTCACTCGTCGTAGCCTCCTCCTGCCTTCCCGCCCTAGGGGCGCTCCTCCGGATGGATGGCTGACAGCCGCTGACGTCCATCGCCCCTTCATGTCCGCCCTGATCAGGTCCTCAAAGTCGACCATAACAAGAAGGATCACGGCAAGGAGAAGCTCAGCGGCACGCTCTACTATGTCCACTACAAGGGCTGGAAGGCCTCGTGCGTCCTGCCCATCCCTCTGGCATCCTCCCCGCCGTCCGACCCCAAGACCTGCTTCGGCTGATGACTCTTCGCGCTTGCTCGCAGCTGGGACGACTGGGTGCCCCCATCGCGTCTGCTCAAGTTCGACTCGGCCGGCCTCGCAAAGCAAAAGCAGCTGATCGAGGTGTTCAAGCAGGCCAAGAAGGCAAAGGACGAAGGGGCGGCGGCCAAGGCGGCCGAAAAGGAGGCGGCGTCGTCTTCGGCCGGGGGGTCAGGCGCCGGTAATGCGGTCGCGAGCGGGAGCGGACAGGGCAAGAAGGCGACCGCGAGCGGCGCGGCAAGCGCCCAGGCCGCCAGCCGGAAGCGCGCGAGGGAGGGCGACAGTGTGCGTGCCTGCGACCGCCTTTCTTTCTTCGGCCGGCCGGGGTCGCATGCATGCGCCGGATGTAGGCACACCGCGCTGCTCGACGACAGCTAACGAGACCCCCGGTTTTCCGCCCGTGTTGGCCCTCACAGGAGCTCGAGTTTGCACGCCGGCCCGAGATCAAGTTCCCCGTGCCGGACGTGCTCAAGGTCCAGCTCGTCGACGATTGGGAGAACGTCACCAAGAACCAGCAGGTGCGCGGTCCACTAGCAGATGTCGGGGTTGCTCTTGCTCATCCAGGCGAGGCTGACCCGCTCCGGTTCATCTCGCAGATCGTGCCGCTGCCGCGCAAGCCCAACGTCAAGACGCTGCTGGCCGAGTACAAGGCCGACGTGATGTCGTCGGTCGCCGCGTCGGCGAAGGCCAGGGCGGGCGAGTCGCCCAAGGCGATTGCAATCCTCGAGGAGGTCCTGGATGGCCTGTTCATGTACTTCAACAAGTCGCTCGGGTCCAACTTGCTCTACCGCTTCGAGCGCCAGCAGTACCTCGAGACGCGGCGCGAGTGGCAGGCAACCGACGACGCCAAGAACGGCGGCGAGTTCGTCGCTGGCGAAGTGTACGGCGCTGAGCATCTGCTGCGACTTTTTGGTGCGTCGTCCCTCCTTTGCTCGAGGGCTGGTCCGCTGCCTCGGCGATCGACGCTTACGTCTGCTCGTTTTTGCGTCGCCCTCACTTCTTCATCCCGCACCAGTCAACCTGCCGAGCTTCATCGCCCAAACGACCATGGACGCCGAGTCGGTCAACGTCCTGCGCGACCACGTCTCGGACTTCATGCGGTTCGTGCCTCCCCTTGAGCCTCTCTTTCTCGAGCCTGCCATCGCTGCTAGGCATGCATCGGGTCCGAGCTGACGCCATCTGTTTCTCCGCAGGTTCATGATCAAGGAGCAGAAGCGCATCTTTGTGAGCTCGTACGAGCTCGCGAGCCCGCACTATATCAACCTCAGCCGGACCTAGGCGAGGGTCTGCTCAAGGTGCGAGGCTGGACGACGGGACGACGGGCGGCAAGCGGGGAGGGCTTGGCATTGTATGCTCGACTGGCGAGGCAGGAGAGTGGTGGGGAGAGAGGACCGGGTTGGACCATGCGCTTTTTCACTCTCATAGGGGTCGCTGCGTCTGCCCTAGACTCTTGCGCTCGCTCTGGCCGAGGGCGACGAGGCGCAGACGTCTGCCTGCTCCGCCGTTGCTGGCGCGACTCGGAGCGATGCGGGACGAAGCTCTGGCCTGCAGCCTCACTTGCTCTTCCCGCAACCGCCCCGACCTCCCTTTGCCCCACACACATCGCAACCGCCAACCAGTTCAAGGCGATCGGTGTCATAAACAGCAATCTGTTGTTCGACTGGCCATCGAGGCTGACTCGCCGTGCTGGCGGCTGCATCTCCCTTTGCCCACTACCTCGGGATCGACCGCCAGACGCGCGCAGGGGTGCACGATGGCTGACGGGTCACTCGCGCGGGACGGCGGATAGATGAGCCATGAGAGAGAGATCTGTGCGTCCAAAACGGCGATCAAGACGTGCGGGCAAAAAGGGAAAGAAGACCATGAGGCAAATGGAAGAACAAGGGCCAGGTGGGCGCAAGGCGAGGCGAGCGCTTTCACGTGAGGACGAGTAGAAGAGGAGAGGAAAGCAAGAGGAAGGAAACGTCGTCAAGTCAACAAGAAAAGGGGAGGAAAGGGGTCGTTACGTAAAGGGCGTCAGGGGATGGAGTTCCGGATCTGTGGGGCGGCCGGGGCCGCGAGGTGCAAATGTAAGATGGGATTGGTTGGTGCGGTCACGATTGGGGCGGCAGATGGCTAAGCGCGTGCGGTTGCGCCGGAGTATAAAGCTGTACCGTTTGGCGCCGACGGGCGCGCGTCACGGTGAGCCTTCCTCAGCGGTGGGCGGTGACACGCAGCTCGACCTGCTGGTTGACATCGAGGAAGTCGAGGTGCTCGCGGAACTCGTCCGGGAACTTGTCGCTGCAGGATGGGAGACAGGCGAACAGAGTCAGCTTCATGCCAGAGGGTGCAACGGGGGATAATGAAGGCACGCACCTGAGCGTGACCCAGTCGTCGTCATCGTCTTGGTACGTAAGTTTCATCAGGGTGCCCTCGAGTTCGGGGTGGCCTCGGCAGACTGCAACAGCGTTGCAACGGCTCATGAGGAAGTCAGCATACCTGCAAACCCATCAAATGAAGACGCAGGAGACAGGCCGAGCGGACGCACGCTTCTTGTACACTCGCTCGCGCAGGTCTGGCACGCGGACGTCGCGCGGCACCTTGACCAGGTGCAGCGCGTCGCCGTAGTGGATACGGACCATGCACGCCGGAGGCTGGGTCGGGGGCGGCCCGTTGACGATTGACGACGACGTTGAGTTGGTCGCCGAGTCGGTGCTTTCCTGCCGAGCGATGGGTACGCTGCCGCCCGGTCGGCCATGCACCGGCAGCGGCGGAATTGGCGCTACGTCGTACGGCATGTGGTTGCGCAGGTTAGACGAAGATCCGACGCGCGACCGCGGCTGGCTCGGCATGCCGGTCGACGACGCGTCCGAGTAGTTTGACGACGCGGCCGAGGCGATCGACATGTTGCGCGGCAGCGGTGTCACGTTGGCCATCGGCGTCGGCGGCGAAAATTGGCCAAAGCTGCTGAACTCACCCTGCGGCGTGAACGAGCCCGAGCCCGAGCCGCCCCATTCGCTGTTGGCGACCGACGGCCGTCGGTGCTGCGGGCCCGGTGCCGTCGTTCTGGGCGACATGCGCACCTGGGCGCGCTCGCGCATGAGCTGCCGCTCGTGCGCGATCAGCCGGTTGACGGTCGACTCCCACTTCTGCAGCAGCTCGTCATTGCGCATGTGCAGGAGGAACGACGCCGACGTATCGGGCGCGTCCTGACTGCGCCAGTAGAGCTGGAGGCCGAGCCCACCGTCGCGCCGGCGAATGACCTCGGTGTGCGTGAGGTTGTTGACGTAGATGCGGCCCTTGAGCAGCAGCTCGGTCCGCTCCGACTTGCCAAAGCCGCTGCCGGCCGTGACCGGCCGGCTGACAGGGCCGTTCGATTTGTTCGATTTGCGATTGCTCTTGTCGTTAGCCTGCGCGAAAGGAGAAGGGGAGGGGGTCAGCAAGCGCGCAATGAGCGTACCGTGCAGCCGAAAGCGGACAGCGAGGGAGTACGCACGTCCTTGCAGCACAGCAGCATCTTCTCGAACAGGAAGACGTGGTAGTCGCGCTCGCTCCCGCCCTTTGTCGCAGTGAGCAGGTCGTCGACCAGGAGGTCGCCAAAACCTTCGGGCTGGTGGCCCTTCCAGTCGGACACGCGCCTCTTAAGCTCCTCCTTGGTTGCGGCGTTCTCCTTGGCCCGCGAGGTCTCGTTGACCTTGTCAGTGATGCGCTTGACCGAGAGCAGGCCAAGCGCGAGCGAGTCGTGGTGCGCGTAGTCCGAGTTGTTGGTGGCCTTGACCAGACTCTGCGAAAGGGAGAGGAAATCGGTCGTCAGTCTCGGATCGAAAGAACAGCATCGAGGCTCGGCCGGGTACGCACGTTGAGCAGCAAAGGGTACTTGGTGATGCGCTGAATCGGCTTGATGAGGAACGCCGGCAGCTCGCGCACGGGCTCGAGGATCAGGTCGGGCTTGGCCTGCAGTTGGTCTTTGTACAAGACGGCCATGTCGAGCGCCTCGAGGTAATTGGCGCAGAAAGGCTCGTAGACCTCAAAGTCCTTCTCCTGCAGGTTTCAAGCGCGGGGTCAGCAGGACGACGCGTCGACAACATGAAGCAACGAGCAAGCAAAGGGGAGCGCAGACGTACGTGCTTGATGAATGGCTTGCCCCAGTCGCCCATGCGCCAGCCGAGTGCGTCCGCCTTCTCGGCCTCAGTTTCGAGCGAGATCTGGAACTTGCGCTGGAAGTCGAGCAGCAGGTGTAGATTGGAGAAGATGGTGTGGGCTGTGTTGGTCGAGATGAGCTCGTTGGTCACGAGACTCTCGGCGTACGACTGAAAGCGTGACGAAGCAGAAGCAACGCGCAAACAGCGTCAGCAATGGGGAGGAAGAGTGGCGTGCAATCTGATCAGAGGGCGATGACGCACGTGCAAGACTTCGAGCTCTTGGATGTACTTGCGCTCCGTCTCGACGAGCTCCTTGACGAGGTTGGCAGCCTCGCCCATTGCTTGCTGGCCAGGCATGCCACCGCCGCCTCCTCCGCCACCGAAGCCCATGAGCGCGGCCCCGCCGGGCGTGACAGCGCCCGGGATCGCGTGAATGCCCGTCATGAAGCCGCCGGGCGTCATCCCTGACGCAGATGATCCAGAGTCGTGCGGGTTGAAGCCTGTCGGGGGCGAAGGAGGGAAGTGGAAATGCTGGCCATTGGCGTGTACGGGGTAATGGCCAACGGGCGAGAGCGGGTCGTGCGGCATGGCGCCGCCCGAGACGGAAGGCCGGCCAAAGTGCGCCGGCGGCGGACGCGGCAGTAGGTCGAGCAAAAGCGAGACGGTGTGGAAGATCTGCGGCGGAAAGGACAGCTTGAAAGTCAGCGGGAAGCGCTCGCGATCTGGCTAGCAGTCAGGTCAGGGGCGACGCGCCTTGACAGCGTCGTTGGTGTCCGTTCCGAAGACGGCCGGGACGCGCCACAGCTCGCTCTGACCCGGCCAACCGCCAGCCTCAAGGACGGCGTGGATCTGTGCCAGCGCCTTGTACAGCGGCTTCTGACAAGCCTTGATTCTGCGCGAGTCGTGCAGCTGGTCGACTCCCCAATTGAGCGCCCGACCCTCTGGCCAAAGCGGGTCCTCGCCCTCCAGAGGAGTCCACCGGCCGTCTGGCAAGTAGGGCGCCCACACGCCTGTCGCGCCAACGCGGTTGACGAGGTGAACCCAGGGCGATCCGAGACGCAGGCACCACCAGACGTGCTCAACCGCCGTCGGGTGGGTGCCTTCGAACCCGAGCGCCGGCGATGGCTCATACGACAGGTAGCGGTCGGCAAATCCGTCGAGCGCCCGCAGATGGTGAAGGATCGCCTTGGCCTTCTGGTACAGCGTCGTGCTGCCTGCCGAGCCTGAGCCCGACGACGCGAGCCCGCCAGGCCCGCCATGGACGCCTGGCGTCCCACCGCCATTGCCGCCCGACAGCGAGAGTTGCGTCGTCTTGAGCGACAGCGTGTTGGTCTGCCCCGCTGGCAGCGTGATCTGCAGGTTGGACGGGCGGGAGGCGTTGGCCGTCCCTTGCTGAGGCGGCGCAGAGAGTGCGGGCTGTGCCGGCAACGAGGAAGGCGTCGGCGACGCTCGATACACCAAGGGCGGCGTGTCGTCTGCCGGCGACGGGAATGCGTAGGGGTGCCGGCCGCCGCTCGGTCCGCCTTCCGCGAGCGGCTGATACCGCGACGGCCCGGGAAAGGGGTAGTGTTGCTGATGCTGGTGCTGCTGATAGTGCTGCTGGTGCGGGTGGTAATGGGCTTGGTCCGAGTGCTGTCTGGCCATGGTAATGGACGACGAGCTGGCCATCATGCGCGTCCGGTGCTCGGCGACTGCGGCTGTTGCTGTCCCTCAAGGAGGACGGGCGGCGGGCTTGCTGTTGATGGGCAGTCCTGCTCGAGAGCGGAGCGATATCCCTGGCGCTGCGTCGACGGTGGAAACTGCTGTATGGGCGGGCGAGAAAGGCACGCAAGGTGGTCGGGCGACCGGATGAAGAGGGATGGGATGGGTCCGACGGGCTGTAGGCTGAGTGAAAGGTTCGGATCGAGCCGTCGAGGCGGAGTGCAAGCGAGGGAGCGAGAAGCGATCTCTCGAGTCGCGAGCGCTGGCCACGGTAGGAGGCAAAGAGTGCGCGGTCCGACGGAAGGAAGGCTGGCCGAAGGGGGTGCGAGGTAGGTGCGGCAGGGGCGGGAGGGTCGACGGTCGTCGAAAGAAGGCGGCCACGCGGCGGCGCGTGTGTTGTTCTCGAGAGATCTGCGGAGGGCAAGCCGAGAGGCGGGACAGTCTCCGGACCAGGAACGTATGGCTCGAAGGGCGGGGGATGTTGTGGTTGGAGAACACGTCTGCAGGCTTGACTTGCTGATCGGAAGGAAAGAGACGAGGTGCAAAGGGCGGCGAAAGAGAGGGGGCGAGGGTGGCTGCGACCGAGGGACAAAGAGAGGTTTGGGGGCGCGCGCGCGTCGCCCACGCTGCAGCAGCAGCACACACGGCCCGCCCTCGAAGAGCCCCCTCAACGTCAACAAATGACTTTCCCCGACCCAGCACACTTCGAGCGACTCAATAGGCAGACGACGGCCTGTCCTCCTTCAGTTTTCTGCTGAAGCGAGAGCCTCATCGAGCGCGCAGACATGCCGCCTGAACACCAGCTCGCCCGAGCACGGCGCGCAGCCGACCACGCGCTAGCCTCACTTTCTCGCCCCCCCCCCCCTTTTTTTCAAACCCGACGCCCGCTCCCCCGCACACGACCCTCCTCCTCCCCGCACTTACTGTCGGCTCTACGTCCTCTGATTGGCCAGCTTGTTGGACGGGAGCAGCCCATGGTCAAGACCAGCCTTTCATAGGCGGCCGGCAGCTCCCACCCTGCAATCAAACCCAGCCCAGCGGGTCCGCCGCCGCTTATGCGCGTCAGCCCACCGCGCGACCGTCGTCGCTGGTCGGCTGCAGCGGAACGCTTCCCCGGCTGCTTGCTGCCGGCCAGTGCCAGCGGGTCATGATGGTGACGAATCATCGATGTTGAACGCGCTCTTGTGATGGAAAGCCCGGCGGGCAAAACGAGCGAGGAGCGATAATTGTCAACATGGGATCTGCGCCCGTTCGCCCTCTCCAGGAGAGTCTGTCTCCCTGGTCCCCCTCCACCTCCCAACTCCTGCTAGCCTCCTCAATTCGTCTGCTGCCCGTCCCTGCCTTGGAGGCTCCTCCTCCATCAAGTACGGGCCCTCAAGCGTAGTAGCTCGTGCCACTGAGTATGCCGTTGAGCGCGCTCAGCTGCTCCTCGTTGAACTTGCGCTTGTCCTCGGCCTCCCAAGTGTCCTGGTGCGAGGCCTTGAATGCAGCGGCGATCTTGAGGACTGCAGACGCGGCGGGACAGGGAGGGAGGAAACTTAGCTCGGTGACTGGCAAAAGAAGGGAGAGGTATGTGAAGGGAACAAGAGGGAGGAGACGTACCAGTCGTCTTGACCGGCATGGGGTCCGACACGTGCGGAGCAAGCGAGTCGGCGATC
This sequence comes from Cystofilobasidium bisporidii, assembly GCA_014825535.1. Taxonomy (NCBI): domain Eukaryota; kingdom Fungi; phylum Basidiomycota; class Tremellomycetes; order Cystofilobasidiales; family Cystofilobasidiaceae; genus Cystofilobasidium; species Cystofilobasidium bisporidii. Next base: position 77,136 of record MVAK01000070.1, on the reverse strand, counting down.
AGTTGCGGCACGTAGCCCGGGACGGTGTACGGGAAGGCATCGATGCTAGGTGGTCGGCGCGGACGAGACGATGCATATCAGCGCGGCGCTATGGGGGGCACAGAGGGAATCAGCGACGCACATGGCGCCGACGCCGAGGATGGCGCTGTGCATCCGCGTGAGGCAGCCTGCGTAGTCCGGGTTGACCGTGCCGTCCTCGAGCCGGCGCCGGGGGATAGTCGTCTGCTGCACCCGCCGCTCGAACCGAGCCTTCATGACCAAAATGCTCGAACGCTGGCTCGTGCGCAGGATCGACGACAGCGCTGACGCGGCCACCTCGCGGACCTCGATGTTGTCGTCGTTGAGGCATTCAGTCAGAACCTTCGGAACGATATCCGTCGGTCAGCATGAGTCGCGTTCTGGACGAGACAATCCGAGACAACGCACCTCGGTCAGCCGATTGGACGTCTCTTCGTCGACCATTGGCAGGCCGCGGAAGTAGGCCGTCGCCAGCACCGGAAGGACGTGCAGGCGAATGTGCCAGGACTGGCGGACGACAACACACGTCCAGTCAGCAGGCGCCGAAGAGGAACGTTCGCAACTTAGCCTAGAGCGGACGGACCTTGTGGTTCTGCAGCGTCTCCAGCAGCACACACAGGAGCGGCCGCACGCTCTCCAGCGGCGGACTGATGCTCGCGACGAGCGACAACACCGTCGCGCTCTGCTTCTGCAGCTCGGGTGAGTCGCGCAACTCGCGCATTTGGAAGATCTCGGGAAGCAGCGGCAACACGAGCGCGAATGTCGATGAGCCGTTTAGGTCGGTCAGGCCGCGCTGGACGCTGTCAAGGCGATGGCTCGGAGTGCGGGTCAGTGGGCGAGTCAAACGCAGGCCGCGGAAAAGAGATCAAAAGGAAGCAACTCACTATCGTAGCAGCGCAAGCGCGTGCTTGTCGTAGACGGACGACGGTCCGAGAGGCCCCGATGGCCGTTCGTCGCGCCACGTCTCGAGCGAGGCGACAAGCGCCTGGACTCGAGGCAGGTCAGTCGCCCGGTACAAGCCCATTGGGTCACGCTCGGTGTGGCAAGCCTCGACAAACGCCAGCGGGGACGGGGCACAGACACGCCACTAATGAAGACGGGCATGAGTCAGCAAGGGGGGACGCTGGACCTGAAGGGGGGAGGCGAGGAGAGAAGCATGAACGTACCCGGACCTTCTCGAGTCGGTGCAGGTTCTGCGAGAGGGAGAAACCTTGACGCGTCAGCAGAAAGCGCGCGGTGGATGGAAGACTCTCGGAGAGGAACGAGGACGCACGTCAGCGAGGAGGTTGCGGATCTCGGCGAAGTCGTTGCCAATGTGGCGGAAGAAGAGGTCGACAAAGTCCCCACTCCAGGCGTCAAATCGCCACGACAGGCAGCGCATGAGCGCGTTGAGGAAGGTCAGAGCCTTGGTGCCTGAGAAGGATGGATTGAGCACCGTCAGTAGGCAGATCGGTCTCCTGCCAATGACAGCAAAGAAGTCGGGGCACGCACTCTCGAACGCAAAGCCGACCGAGAGATCGAGCGACTTGGCGCTCTGGATGACGTAGTCCACGAGCGGCTGCAGGCGGCGGGGGTCACGCTTGTAGACTGGCGGGCATACAGAGCGGAAGAAGGCGGTGAAACGAGTCAGCAAGGGTACCAACAGCGGCAAGAGACTGAGACCGGCGCACAGTTGAACTCGAAGAACATCGTCCACTCCTTGAGCGTGTCGGGCTTCATGATGGATCCGATCTTGGGCAGCAATCTATCGAGCGGAAGTACAGAAGGCGTTAGCACAGATTGAAGCACGGGCAGGGTGTAGCGAGACTCAGAGCCGCACGGGGTGAGCCAGGCCCAGAAGTCACTGCGCGCCTTGCCGTTCCAATGCTTCATGCCGCGGACAAGGCCCGAGATGATCTCTGCGATCGCCCGCTGCTTGTGTCGGTCCGGGTCGACCTCGGTCAGGAGCGCATCGATTTCGGCGCGGACCATCTGGAACGGCTCTTCGCTGAAGATCTGGCACAGGCTCTTGATGAAGTTGATGGCGTCGCCGCTCAAGTACTGCGGCAGGCGAGGGGAGCGTCAGATCAGCGACGGGCACGGGGGTCGGTCAAGAAGGCGACAGGCAGGCAGGGACGGAGTCACACCTTGCGGCTGTCCTCCTGTGTGTACCGAACAACGAGCTTCTTCCACCACGCCGGATCGCGCACGAATTTGGCCATGACGGCAACAGCCGCCTCGGACGACGGGTCCCAGTCGAACGGCCGCTCGTCCCAACCGGCCTGTCTGTAGCCGTGCAGCTCCTTGTCCCACGCAAGCCAGCCGGACGTAGTCTTGTCCTGGAGAAAAGTCGTCGAGTCCTCGACCGCGATCGGCCTGCGGAAGGTCGACAGGTACTCGCTCGTGAAGCTGGGTTGCGAGGGGTCAATTGCGATCGTCATCTTGAGCGGGTTCTGCGGCATCTCGAGCAACAGGCGCTCGTTGTCGTGGCTGCACAGCGTCCGCAGCTTGACAAAGTGCAGGACCTTGGTCATCGACCTGACGATAGGGTCAAAGAGGCTGTCAGCGTCACGTAGGAAAGGAGGTAAATGGGAGCAATAAATTTGACGCACAGCTGGGCGTAATGCCGGAGCTGCGGCAAGTCATCGACGACGCGCGACATGAAGAACTCGGAGATGCGCGGGTCCGACGAGCGGTCACGGCGGACAAGGGCGCGGATGTAGCGAGATGCATAGACGGCGTACCGCCAGTGGGTGCCTGCGTGCTCGGCGAGATCGAGCAGTCGCAGAGTCTGCACGCGAACAAGGCAGGAATATGGATGGTCAGCGGACGACAGGGAGCCTGGTATGCGCAAAGTTGACGGCCGGAGCGACGCACGAGCTCGTTCATGGCCTGGTCGCGGAACGCGATCCGCGACTCGACAGCAGCAGCGACCGCGTCGAGCAGCTCCTTTGGCGCGGCGTGAAGGCCGCTTTTGGGGACGATGTCACGGACGACAGCATCTCGCCTCTCGTTGGGCAGCATGTTCCTCAGTGTCGAAGGTTCGGCAACGCGGACGATGGCTGCGGAAGAAACGGGTCAGGGAGATGCACTGACGATCTCATTGAGAAACACAAAGCAGCAAGGAGGATCACGTACTGTCCTCAGTGATCTTGGCGACGAGATTTTGGATCGAGGGCTTCTCCTGATCTTGCGTTGAAAGCATCTTGAGGACAAAGTCGCCGAAGAAGCGAGCGTCGGTGATGCTGAACGAGGCAAAGGCCTTGCTGCCGAGGATCTGTGATGCGTCGGGGGAGTGGAGCAAGGCAGATTCAGTGTCAGCGTCTGAAAGGCTGTAAAGCGGCAAGGACGAGCACTAGGAGGGACGCACGTAGAGCGCGCCCTTCATCTGGTCGGCGTCGACGCCAGAGTCCAGAGACGCCAGCAAGCGCGGGTACGACAGCGATTTGGTGCCGTCGTAGACTCGGCTGACCGAATCGAGCGTGCTGCAAGGAGAATGCCGAAAGGGGAGAAAATAATAGAAGGATCAGCAAGCAAATTCGGGCGAAAGGTCGCGATGATAGACGACGCACGTCTGGCCGAGCCGGCGGATCTTGACGTAGGACGACAGGGCAAAGTCGACGAGCTTGGAGATGAGCTGGTCGTCGAGCGCGGATCGCCGGCGGCCCCAGCTACAGGCGCGCGAGCGCGAGGCGTGATAGAGCTCCGCCCGGGCCACCCAAATGCGGCGGGGTAGCACACGCTGCTTGGCGTAGTACTTGATCGACTTTTGCAGGAGGTCGAAGTTCTTCTTCTTCGAGTCCCACGTGCGTTCGTCGATGCCCTGTGCGAGGACTGGTGCGGGATGTGAGAAGAGCAGTCAGTATCGCGGGCAGCTGAAGTCGCTGGCATCAGGTGAGAGGCAGGCAGCAGAACGCACGGTACGTGCTGAGCATGCCGACAATGCCCGACACAGCGTCCGTCGAGTCGTCGCCACCCTCGTCACGCAGATAGCGGGCGGCCTGGAGCACGAACTTGCCAAGCCGCTCGCGGAAGCGGGCGTGGGCCTGATGCCGAGGGTCGGACGGATTCGTCAGGATGAAAGATGCCTCGAGCGGCCGAAGCGGGGTCTTGAACTCGGCCGGCGCATCGCTGCAACAAGAAGCAGGGGGTGAGCCTCGAGCGCACAGACGAACGCCGGATTGCGATTCCCGGGGGGGGGGGGGGGACGCACCCTTTGTCCGAAATGACGGCTCCGCCGACTTTGCTGTCGGGATGCTCGAGGTAGAACGAGTGAAGGGCTGAGGAATTTGAGGGGCGCGTAGTTCGAGAAGTGATCAGCTGAAGAAAGCAAGTCGACAAGACCGGCAACGCGACGCACCCTCGACGCCGTACCGCAACAGGCTGAGATCGCGGCAGAACGTGTTGGTCCACTCCTTGGTCGGTGGACCAACGGGAATGCTCGCTTCGAGCGCTGCAAGCGTCGGCGTAAGGATTTCGTCGATGAGGCGCTGCACAAAGACAACCTCGGTCGCGCTCGGAACGTGCCAGTCGATCTTGCACTCAGATTTGCGGTACATCTTGCCTGCAGGGGCGCACCAGCCGTAGGGAGACAGGCGGGTCAGCAAGCCATCATGAAGAGAAGGGGTGGAGGTTGCAGCGGGCTGAGCGATGCACGCACCCCAATGGAGGTGCGAGTGGTGCTGGAAGGCTGTGCGTTCGGGCAGGGTCAAGAAAGATGAAAGCAGGTCAGCATTGACTAGTCGCGAAAATCGACTGCGCAGAGACGACGCACCCTCGGTAGTCCACTCGTCCTGGTTGATGAATTTGGCGTCGTACGTCCAGACGGTCGTGAGGCGCGTGATGATACGCAGCAGCATACGCGACGTGATGGACCAGCTGCGCTCGTTGCGGGCGGCGCGGCCCATGTAGGCCAGCAGGCTTATCAGCTCGTCCTGGTGCTTGAGGATTGCCGGCGTCGTCCAGCTCAGCATGCCCGACAAGATTGCCATGTACGCGTGTAGCGTCGTGTCGGATGCGAGCGGCATTGACGCCGACGTTGTCGGCACCGATGACGCGCCGTTCTCGAGCTCGGACCGGATCTTCCGCGCGCACAACGGGAAAAAGCGGTCAAAGACGGTCTCAAACTGGGCGTGCGCGAGCGAGGCGACGAGGACGCCAATGACGTTGACCGTGTTGGGGCGAACTGCAGTGCACAGCGGGAGGAACAAGGTCAGCCCAAGCCGGGCGGCTGCATGCGAGTGAGAGAGGCAAAAGGCGCAGACGAACCAGTCATCGAGGCGTACTCGTAGATCTGCTCGACGGCCGTCGTGAAGAGGCTCGGCGACAAATGGTTGAAGACGACCGCCGTCGCCTTCTGGACCATGCTGTTGACGGCCTCCTCGGTCTTGCCCCCGGTGCGCAGGCTTTTGCCACCCTGCTCGGGCAGCGCCTCGAATAACATGAGAATCCTGCAAGCGGTGCACCAGCGCGTCAGTATTCAGGCAGTCTTGCCAGCAGGTGGGTTAGAGTCAGGCGAAGGAGGACGCACCGGTTGATGTACTCGGATAGCCAGTCACGGACACTGCTGGTCGAGTAGCGCAGGGCTTGGTTCTCCTCGGCAACCGGCAGAATCGGCGCCGTCCCCTCGGCCGCCTCGACACTGTCCTCGACGACGATCGGGATGGCCGTCGAAGTCGTCCATGGAGCCGGGTCGGCGCCCTCGGCGGGCTCAAAGTCGGTCAGGTCGCCGAGCTGGACGAACTGGATCACGCTAGCGATGAACCACGTCGTCGAGATCTGGATGAGTGAAGCGTGTTGAGTGAGAAGCATGAGCTCAGGCACGCAATATCACGCGCGCAGGAGTATCCGAGACGCACCGTCTTCATCGGATCGTTCATGTCGATGCCGGGCAGCGACAGCTCAAGCAGCGGCAGCAGATGCCGGCCACCTGGGTAGAAGATGTCGCGCGAGACCATCGGACCGGCGCACGCAGCCAGGCACGTCAGGACCGCGGGCGTCCGATGGGTCTGGGAATCGCGGAAGAGGGACGAAGGGCGTCAGGGCTGCGGGCAAGCTGCGAGACGAGGATACGTCTGAGCTGGGTCTTACCTCCTCCAAGCTCGTCAGGGACGGGTAGGTGCGGTCGAGGATCGCCGGGACCGTCATGCTCGGCTCGAGCAGGCAGAGGTACCGCAAGCAGGCGTGGCTATAGGACATGGTGGTCTGGTCCTAGGTGACGAAAATGGAGTGGACGGTCAGCAATGAGCTCGTCGCAGCCTCAGGCGGCGAAAAAAGGCAGGATGTTGCCGAACCTTTGAGAACATGGACAGGAGCGCGACAGTCCGCAGCGCGACGCTGAACTCGCGCTTCATGTCCGGCGTGAGCCGGCGGTGGCGGGGCGTCTTGCACGACGGGCGCTCTTCCTCCTTCCAACGCGTGACAAAGACAGCGGTGAGGGCCCAGATGAAAGTCGCACTGGCAGCGCTCGACCCGCCCGCATTGGACGGATGGAAGAAGCTCTCGCACGTGTTGACAAGCTTGACCAGCGCGTCGAGCGCCTTGCTGCCGGCGACGCACTTGACAGGCTTAAGTACGCTCGAGCCGCCGCCCGCGGCAGCATTGGCAACAGCGACGCCGAGGAGGCCATTCTTGGGAGCGAGGGCCTCCGAGGGGCCCGGAGTCGGGATGGGCGTCGCGGTGCCCGACGGAGGAAGTTCGGGCGAGTCGTGGAACATTGAGTAGATGATGAGGTGGGCGAGGGACTCTGCGTTGGTCAAGGTCCGCAGCAGTCAGCGTCCAAGCGTCGGAAGGGAGTACACACAGCAGCAAAGGAGAGCGCACGAATACGATCCGTCGGCTTCGACATGCGCTCCATCGTCTGCGACAGCTTGGCATCCGACGTCTGGCCCGACGCGTGCTTTGATCCCTCTGCGCGCCGACAAGCGCAAAAGATAAGGTCAGCGTCGCTCCCGAGATACGAAGATGTGGCCCAGTCTGAGCGGCAGACGATGACTTACTCATTGATGTCAGGCACGTCGTCATGATGCCCTTGAACTCCTCCTCTGTGAAGATGCCGACGTCCTTACCGATGCCGCGCCAGCCGCTGTTGCCGTCAACGTCCATCGACGTCTCGGCAGCCCGCTCGGGACGGTAACCGTTGTCACCGAGCGCGACCGAATCCCGCCACCGGTGGCCGTCGAGCCCGCCGTCTTGCCCGAGCTCATCGTCGTCGTCATGGTCGCGCGAGTGGTCGCGCACGTACACGTACCCGGGCTCGAGCTTGGCCGGGTCCGAAACGGCCGGATCAACGTGTACCTCGGCCAGGCGCGACAGGACGTCGAGCAGCTGGTCGTCAAACGTCGCCGAAGCGAATGACTCGCCGAGCCGGAAAAGCATCGGCAGCCACGTCTGCGGGTGCGTCAGCGGCAGGAAGTGCACAAGGAATGCCTGGGTCGCGATGACCGTCTGCGCAGTGAGGTCAAGGAGCGGGAAAGGGCGGGAGAAGGATGTCAGCACCCACAAACAGAGCAAGCTGCACCATCGCTGAAGGCCGGGAGAGTGCAAGAGAAGGGGGGGGGGGCGCACATTGATGTCGTTGCCGTCCATACGGCCGAGGACCTCCTGCAGCATCGCCTCGCACTCGCGCGGGTCAAAGAACCGCTGGCAGCCCTCGCACAGGCTTAGTAGCGCCCCGCTGACGTTGGTCAGGCCCGTCTTGCGGCCTTTCGGAAAGATCTCGCGCGCGAGCACGTCGTACAGCGGCCGCCAGGGCAAGAGGACGTCGGACCGGTCGATCAGGCTCTTCTTCTCGACGAGCTGCAAGACCATCGAGGCAAACGTCTCAACCAGCCGGGCGTCCATCCCGGGCGAGACTGAGAGCGGCATTTGGCAAGAGTGAGGAGGCGAACGGATCGTCAGCCGGATTGTGTGCATGTTCGGATCGAGCGCAGTGCCAAACGAACGCACCGGCGAGCTCGAAGTAGAGCCTGACCAGGCTCACGCGCGTCTCGCGCTTGAGCGGGTACTGTCGCAACCAGGACGCCAGAGAGCACTGGTCAGCGTCGGTGGGCTCTTCGTTCCAAGCGCAGCGTGTCGACTCCGACCTCGAACCGACGCGGGCTGAGGAGCAAGGCGAGGGCCGGGGGAACGGACCTTCATAGCAAGCCATCGTCCGAGCTCGCGCTGCCAACGCGCAAACCCGACATCCCAATCGCGCAGTCCGACGGCCTCTGCGAGTCTTGTGAGGATCAGGTCGAGCCGGCGGTCCATCTCCGCGAGCGACTCGACCGGGTAAGGGAGGGAGGAGGGGAGGGAGAGGTGCGACAGGCGCGGGTCGGGGAGGCCCTGGTCTCGCCAAGTAGAGAGGGGGAAAGTTCGGTTGTCAGGAACAGCATGAGAAGGAGGGAAAGGTGACTCATATGTCGGCCGTCAGCGCGCCAGCGGCGGCGAACGGATGGCTAGGTGACAGAGAATGATGTGAGAACTAACGTCGTCGCCAAGCAGCGCCTCCTGCCTCGGCCCACCCTTGGCCGAGCCCTGGCTCGTCGTCGTCGTCGCCATGGTCGCGGTGGTAGGCAAAGCAGCAAAATCGCCGCCGTCGTCGTCGGCAAAGCCGTCGGGGTCGCTCGTGTCGCTGCTGTCAAAGTCCTTGAACTCGTCGTCGTCCATGCGGCGGCGGCGGCGGGCGTCCGGGAGGGGCGGCGGCGGTCAAGGAGAAGGAGAGAGGAGCTGTGGCGGCTGTGGAGTCAATACTTGAGGGTTAATAGGTAGGAGGAGGGACCCTGTGCGATAAAAGCGAGTGGGATTTGTTGAGCTGTCGTGGGAGAGAGTGCGGTGCGGGACGACGGGGCAAGAGAGCGAGGCAGACGGTGAAGGATGAGCATGAGCTGCCGATGCTCGACGACCGAGCCGACCCTGGCACCGACGAACGGGAGGGGGGGGGGGGGCACGCACCGGTTCTTTCCTTTTCCGACCGAGTAAGGGTCGTCCTTGTGCGCAGGCAGAGGGCTTCTGTCGTGCTCAGAGGGCGAAGGGGTGTGGGTGGGAGGAGCGATGCGAGAGATGGTCCAGAAAGAGGCAGCAAGGGATCGACGTCGAGCTGGAACCTGAGCCGCCGCGCATGCGCCCCGTCGTCCACGTCTTCGGTGCTCGCCCGGTGGTTCGTCCTTGTCGCCACGACGTCGCACTGGCGCGGCCCTCCAAGCACTTTCGCAGCGGGCCATTTCTGGCCTGTCAACAGCAGCTTCGACGACAAGCTTGCGCGTGTGGGCGTGGCAAGCGACGCCGACCTCCTTCCGCTTCCTTGCAGGTCATCTCGAGCGGCAGGCCGTGAGCGACTGCACTAGATCACAGAAAGGGTCTATACATTCGAAGCCGGGACCGCCGCCGCCGATCAGAGCGGCAAGCATTGCGCGAAGCGACGCAGAAGGAGAAAGCAAGGCTGCAAGAGCTCTGAGGGAGCGGGCGGGCAGAAAGAGGAAAGCGAGAGAGGGGCGACACCTCAAGCGGCGACCTCCTTGGCCTTGTCGAGTGCGGCAGCCTGGACAGGGTGGGAGTTGCGCCAGCTGAGGAGCGAGGCGGTGAATGTCGGAGAGAGTGAGAGAACGAGAGCAGGGAAGCAGGGTTGGATGATGGCGGTGGGCGAGCGCAAGGCACGGAGCTCGGGGACGTCAGCCCTCTGCGACGTGCTTGCGCGTCGTAAACGCAGATGAACAAATGCAGCAAGAAGAAAGATATGACGCACTCCCACACGCGGTACAGCTGGTACGCGCCCGTCGTGCCGACAAAGAAGTTGACCTGCAGAAGCCGGCGCGAAGATACTTATCAGCCCAAGCGCAGGCGAGACCACAAAACTGAAGTGATCAAGAGAAGAGGGGTGAGACGCACGGCAGCAAGCGAGTAGTTGATGGGCGTGATGACCATCGAGTAGCGCACCCAGATGAAGCCGGTCGCCATGAGCGCTGTTCGATGAGGGGGAAGGGCGCCGAGGTTTGTCAGCCTGCCTGCGAGCCGGACGAAGCCTTCCGGCCACGTTGAACGGAGACTGCGAGTCCAGCGTCGGCGCCGAAATCTTCTTCAAAGCCTCTCTCTCTTTCCCTCTCTTCTGTCAGCCTCTGATAGGAAGGCGGGGCTGGTGCCTGAGGCCCCTACTAGAGCGAGGCAGCGGGCAGCGCGACTGCATAACCTCGCCCGCGCGGCGCCCTTATTGCCGCCTGCCCCCCAGCCAATCCCATCACCGACATCACTAGCAAGCACCGCCGCCGTTCGGCCGCGCAAAGCGAGACTCAAGGCACGTACCGAGGTTCGCGTTAACAGACACCTTCTCGACCGGCCGGTTGATGTCCTTGAGGCCGGCGAACACGAGCGACCACTTTGCGAGCGGGGCCCAGAAGAAGATGGTCCTGTGCGCGCGCGCGTTGGACGTCAGATGGGACACCGTCAGCTAGAGTTGAAGAGCAGCGAGCGGGTGGGGAGACGGAGGGGAGGATGACGGACTTGGGGCCTGAGGAACGCAAGCGAGAGGGCAGACGGGTCAGCCTTAGCCCTGACTAGCAGATCCTAGTCAGCACAAACAGGACAGAGCAAGGGGCTACGGACCGGCAGGGTGGTTGAGGAACTGGTTGAACTTGGATCCACCGACTGATGGCGAGAGCAGAGATTAGAGCGAGGTGTACGCGGCAAGCAAGTCAGCCGACGAGGAGCCCACCACACAACACGTCTGCAAGGACCAAGGCATGAGACGGACCCTGGGCGGCGGCATTGACTGCGGGTCCCGACATGGCTAGAGTGCGTGCAAGAGAGGTGGACAGGGGAGGCTGACTGATCGGTTGTTGGCTTGGTCGTCGGGTCAGGAGGAGGCAGCTGGGAGCGTGTGACGGCGGGCGGACGGCCTCCCGCGGGCGATGGGCAGAGGCAGACAGGCTTACTTAAGGTTCCCAAGATTTCATCTACCGCTGAGCGCGAGGAGGAGACTTAGACAAGGGGAGTCTTTGTCCTTGCTGCCTGCGTGCCTGCGCTGCTCGCCCGCCCCGCCCGCCCCGACTTTTTGCCCTGGGCTGAGAGAGCCATTGTTACCCTGCACCTCCTGCCTTCCTCCTCCCCTACTCAAACCCTCCCTCCCTCACGATGGCTCCCTACACGAAGCCAGAGACCTCGCTTAAGGTTCGTCTGCTGCTGCTGCTCGATTGTGTGCCCTGCCCGCTGACCGTTGCCCGTTCGTTTGCCCGACCCCACCCAGCGAGCTGAGGGTGCGTCGCCCTTGCCCTTTCTCCTCGGTCGCTCAGCCCACCCGGTAGCTCAGCACCGGCGCTGACCTCCATGATTCTACTCTTCGCACACTCGCAGAGCTCCTCTCCCTCTCCCCGCCTAAGGAGAAGGAGGCCCTCGAGGCGCTCGCCGAGGTTTTCGCCTCCAAGCGCTTCCGCTCGACGCCCATCACCGCACTGGAGCCCGTCGTCGTCCGGTCCGTCGTCTCTTTTCTTTCCTCCTGGCCCTGCTCCTTCGCCCGTCGTGTGGTCCGCAGAGCCATGTCTGCGTCCTCGTCGGCCGATGAGCGGCCTGATGGAGGGGCCGAGCGCCGCTCGCACAAGAACCTTCCTTGTCGGCCACTGCAGGCGCGCGCGACGGTCTGCCGAGGGGCGCACGCATTCGTCCACCCAACTGACCCCCTTCCTCTTCCACAGGTTTCTCGAGCTCTGCGTGTCGATGCGCAAGTCCAAGATTGCCAAGGAGGGTCTCGGTGTCTACCGGTGCGTGTCGTATTCCTGTCGGCGGAGGGAAACCTGAGGGTGGAGCAGCCCGAAAGCGGTCAAGCGCAAGGCGGGCGAGCGCCGTCTCGAAAGCCCAAACGTCCTGACGTCCTCATGCCCTTTGCGCACCTGTCCTTGCAGCAACGTTGCGCAGACGTCGAACGTCCCCTCGATCGAGACCGTCATCGCCAAGTTCCTCGCCGCCGCCCTGTCTAAGGTGACCGAGGCCAAGGCTGCCGCGGCGGAGGCGCTGGCTGCGACCGACGGCGCCGAGGACAAGGAGGAGGATGCGGCGGGCGAGGCCGACCTCGACGCCCCGCTCGATCCGTCGACGCTGCTCATGATGTCGGTCGACGCCCAGAAGTCGCGCACCGACCGCCAGATCGTCCTGCCCGCCCTGCGCTTCTACTGGGAGTGCCTCCGCGTCTGTCTCGAGACGCTCCGCAACAGCGCCCGGCTCGAGATCATCTACCAGGTCCGTCTCGTTCCGACCGACTCGTAGTTCTGCGAGGCTTGAGTGTCGCGCACTGGCTGACGATCCTGCCTCATCCTCTTCTTTCCGGTGCCATCCGCCCAACAGCACATCGTCCAGCAGGCCTTCACCTTCTGCATCGACAACGAGCGCAAGACCGAGTTCCGCCGGCTGTGCGAGATGATCCGCAAGGACCTCGCCACCGTCACCAAGTACGCCCACCAGGGCAACGCCATCAATCTGTCTGACCCGGACGTGCTCGCCCGGCACATCGAGACGCGATTCCAGCAGCTCAACGTTGCTGTCGAGCTTGAGCTCTGGCAGGAGGCCTTCCGCTCGGTCGAGGACATCCAGGGCCTGCTCGCCAACCCCGCCAGCAAGAAGGCCCAGAAGCCGGCGATGATGGTCTCGTACTACGGCAAGCTGACCAAGGTCTTCAAGGCCGAGGGCGGCTACATGGCCGTTTTCCACGCCGCCGCCTGGAGCCGCTTTGTTGTCAACCAGGAGCGCGCACTCAAGACGGCCGCCGCCGGCGCCGCCGTCGATGAGGCCGAGCTCGCCCGCCTGGCTGGCTTTGCGCTCCTGTCGGCTCTCGCCGTCCCCGTCGTCGAGGACGGCGAGGGAAAGCGTCACGCTGGCAAGCTCGTCACGCTGCTCAACCTGCAGAAGATGCCGACCCGCGCTGGCCTGCTCAAGGAGGCCGTGAGTCCTGCCCCTGCCTCTGCGTCGCACCCCTGTTCACGCGCCCTGCCGAGGCTGACTTCCTCTCCGTCCCCCCGCCTGCTTGCCGCAGATCGACCGCGGCCTGCTCTCGCGCGTCGCGCCCGAGCTCGCGCAGCTGTACACGCTGCTCGAGGTTGACTTCCACCCGCTGTCGATCTGCGAGACGACGGCGCCGCTGATTGCGTCGCTCGCCGCCTCGGCCGACTACGCGCAGTACGCTGGCCCGGTCAAGCACGTCGTTCTCTCGCGCCTGTTCCAGCAGTTGTCGCAGGTGTACGACGCCGTCTCGGTCGACCACGTCCTCTCGCTCGTCGCGCCGTTCGGGCTCGAGGCCGAGGGCGTCGAGAAGTTTGTCATGGCTGCTTGCAAGAGGGCCGAGCTCGCCGTCCGGGTTGACCACGTCGGCCGATCGATCGCCTTCCTCGACGAGCCGTTCAAGGCTGAGTCGTCCGCGTCGGCCAGGTCGACCGCGTTCAACGCCCTGTCTTCGGCCCCCGCTTCGGCCGCGACCGCCGGTCTCCTCCAGCCCCCTGCGTCCGACCTCGTCCGCTCGCAACTCGGCCGGCTCGCCTCGGTCCTTCACGCCACCGTCCACTACGTCGACCCCTCGCTGGCCGCTGCGGCCAAGGCTGCTCAGCAGTCGCTCTTCACCTCGGCCGTCTCGTCGGCCGTCGCCGAGCAGGCCTCTGCCGCCGCCCGCCGAGCGCTCGTCAACCGCCGTCGGGAGCTTATGGACGAGCTCAACGTCCGGCGCGCGACCGAGGAGGCTGCCGCCAAGGCCGAGCGCCAGCGGCTGTCGCTCGAGGCCGCCAAGAAGAAGGAGGAGGATGACTACAAGACGATGCAGCGCGAGCGGATCGCCCGCGAGGTCGAGCAGGTCAAGATTGACGAGGCCCGCAAGATGGCCGAGGGCCTCAAGGCCCGCGGCGGACTGAAGGTCGACGCCTCAGTGCGTGCTCCTCTTCGTTCTCGTCGCGCGCTTTCAGCCCTGGATGAAATTCACCGCTGACCACTCGACTTTCTGTCTGCCCCTCCTGCAGACGCTCGACAACCTCGACACCGACGGCCTCGTCCAGCTGCAGGTCGAGCAGCTCGAGAAGGAGAAGAAGGAGACGTCGGAGCGCCTGCGCATCATCTCTAAGCGGGTCGACCACATTGAGCGCGCGTTCCGCAAGGAGGAGATCCCGCTCGTCCTGGCCGATTACGAGCGGCAGAAGAAGGACGACCTGGCCGCGCACGAGGCGCTCCAGAAGCGCGTGCGCGAGGAGAGTCAGGCCAAGCACGCGGCCGACCTCGCCCTCAAGCACCGCCTTGCGCGCATGCTCGGCGACTATGCCGTCGTCCGTGACGACATCACGCGCGCCCAGGCCGGCGAGTTTGCCCGCCGCCGCAGGGAGGCCGACGTTCGCATCGCCGAGGAGAAGGCCAAGCTCCGCGAGCGTGTCATCGCCGAGCGCGCTGAGGAGCGCCGCCGCCAGCAGGAGGAGGCCGAGGCGTATGAGCGCGAGGAGGCCGAGCGAGTCGCTGCCGAGGGTGCGCCATTCCTTCTCATCCATGGTGATCGTGTTCGTGCTCGAGAGCGACGCGCTGACTCGTTAGCAATCCTCTTCCTCTCTGCCCCTTCCAGCTCGCCGCATCGAGGAGGACGCCCACGCCGCCGAGGAGGCCCGCGTCCGCGCCGAGATCGAGGCCCGGCAGAAGGAGTCGGAGGAGAAGGCCAAGGCGGCCGCGCGCGAGCAGCGCGAGGCTGAGCGTGCGGCCGATCTCGAGAAGACTCGCCTGCAGGAGCAGCGAGCCGACGAGGCGCTCGCCCGTCGGAACGCCGCCGCTCGCGCGTCAGCTTCCGCTGCCGAGCCCGCGTGGAAGCGTTCTTCGCCCGCCGCCGCCCCCTCGCCGACGTCGTCGCCTGCGTTCGGTGGAGGCGAGCGTCGTCGACTCCAGCTCGCGCCCCGGTCGACCCCTGCGCCTGCCGCCGAGGTCCCCGCCCCGGTCGCCGCTCCCAAGCCTGAGGTTGCCACCCCGGCCCCCGCCGCCAACGGTGACGACGGCTTCAAGACGGTCGAGAAGCCGGCGACGCAGCGCTACGTGCCTGGCCAAGGCAAGTGGTCGCGCGGCCGCGGCGGATCCACCATGGGCTCGCGCTAAGGGTCTCACCTAAAAGGGCACCTGTTCTTTGCCCACGTCCGATCCTCACATCCCTTTCTTTCTGCACGTAGACGACGCCCGATGCCAGGAGGACCAGCTGCTCCACGTGCTATGTCCCATTCGATGACTCTGAACTCCTCACTCGCGCACTGGTGGAAGGCGACATTGAAAAATGGGCGAGCAGTCGCCGATCACGCGCCGAGCATTGCCTTGATGAACGCCGGCGGCAGCGGCCGGTACGACTGAAGCTGGCCGCCGACAATCGGGTCGCCCACCGAGTGCTTCGCAAAGCCCTCGCTCAACGCTCACAGCCTTGTCCCCGAACCAACGCATGATCGTACTGCCCTCGGCCCAGAGGCGCCCGCACAACACAAGAACGCGCGCGCGAACGGGGCTGCGAGCGTCGACCGTTCGCGCCGTCCATCGTGGGAACGCGGCCGACCGTTGATGGGGTGACAAGGGGGAGAGCAGGTCAGTCTCTGAGGCCCCATCTTCTTGAGCACGCGCGCGAGAGGGGTGAGAGGTCGCACCTCGAGGGAGTCGGACGCCGGCCAATTTGCTGCAGAATGAGCGGGAAGGGCTGCTGCGGCGGGCCCGAGCCTGCGGAGGACCCCGCGAGCGGCCCTTGCTGCAGATCGTCAGCTGCCAGCGCTGCACGGGTCAGCATCACTGAGGCCGCCGTCGCGTGCTCACAGCGGAGCCAGCAATCTGTCGCGATCATATCGGTGATTGGGCCTGCCGCTCTGGCTTGTGAAGCGAGCTGGCCTCGACGACCAGCTGGCCAGTCCGGCACGCTGCTGCCGGCGCTGAGGCTGGTGCGATCGTCGGTCGACCCGCGCGGCGGTGAGAGTGCTGCCTCGGTCGTGCGGCATTGACAGAAGTAACGGCGCAGGATGCTTGTTGGCCTTTTCGCTCGCTGCTCCTCGCTCCTTTCAGCCTCTCGAGGAGCTGTCCAAAGCGGTGTCGTGAACGCGGTCGCGACGGGCTGGCAGTCGCGGCAGGCGAGTCGGCGGGCGAAGGGGAGGCGCGCAGCAGCGCCGAATGCGGAGCGATCGCACGTCCCCGCCTTTCGCTTCCCGCTCGCTCCCGCTCGTTACTCTCCGACTCGCCCACGTCGTCCTCGCCGCTTTGCCCTCTGGCCGGGCTGGACCGAGGGT
This sequence comes from Cystofilobasidium bisporidii, assembly GCA_014825535.1. Lineage (NCBI taxonomy): Eukaryota > Fungi > Basidiomycota > Tremellomycetes > Cystofilobasidiales > Cystofilobasidiaceae > Cystofilobasidium > Cystofilobasidium bisporidii. The sequence continues at coordinate 60,913 of MVAK01000070.1, read as the reverse complement.
GGTGGAGGCCAGCCAGACAGGCAGGGAGGGAGGGGGGCCGTGCATCCGCGAGCGAGAATCTTGTCACACCAACAAGGTGGCAGGCAACGCTCAAAGACGACCTCTTCCTCCTCCTGCTGGTGCCGCGACTCGGCTCCTCTTCTTGTTCGCTCGCACATCTGCGACACTGCCGGGCGCAACGGCCATACCGTCGGAAGCCCCAGGCCGGACTCCTCCCCGACTTCGCAGCCTAATCGTTGCTTGCTTGGCCCGCTCGCTCCAGCACCAACAACTGCCCGTGTATCACGATCAGCTCCACCAGCTCGGCGTCGCCTCTCCTGCAGGATTCCCCCCGCGCCTTCCCTCGCTCCTCAGCTTGCCCGCTTGCACTCCGGGTCACGAGCGACCAGACGCCGGACCCTCTCTTTTCCTTTCTCTCCGTCGTTCACCTCCCACCACCCACACCTCCTCGCCGCTTCCCTTCGCCCCTGGACCGCACGGCGATGCACAGCGACGACGACGACGGCTTCGCGACGCTCGCTCGATCCCACTCGGCACTCTCGGCGGCGCCGAGCGCGGCTTCGTCCGAGCTCGCGCTTGACTCGCAGCCGGCGTCGGCTTCGACCTCATCTTCCTCACCCTCACCTGGCTGGTCGTCGCCCTCGACGAGGACGAGTCGCATGAGCCGAAGCCTACCATGCCGGGCCAGGGACGCCGAGACGGGCAGCATTCGTCGGCGCAGCCTGGTCGACGATGACGACGAAGCCGACGACAACGGTGCGGCAGCCCAGGACGATGACCACGACGTGTGCGCGCTCGGCGACCCGGCTCCCAAGCGCTGGCGTCGCATGAGCAAGCTCCAGAACGACCAGCCGGGCCTTGAGCGCGCCGTCGAGTCCATCGACCTGTCGCACGACCTCGACGGCGAAGCGGCGTCGGACCCTTCGCGAGGTGCGTGCTGCTGCGCTCCCGCCTTCCCCCTTTCAGCATGTGCGTGAAGGCCACTGCGCTGATGCCTCTTTCGTGTGTGCGACACAGCATGCGACTTTGCGGCCAGTCAGCCAGCTCCGGTCGAGCCGCTCGCCTCGCCGGCCGGATCGTTCGCGTCGTCCCCCTCGACCCCCGACATGGCCTGCGCTGCTGAGCGCGCATTCAGCGTACCTTCTCCTGCGTCGCCCGACGCTGTGCAGGCTGATGCAGAGACGACGTTCCCGCTTGGACGTCCCACCACCAAGATATTCTTCTGTCGCGACGATCAGGACGACCTCGTCCCGCCCTGCTTCTTCGTGAGTGCGCCTTGCTTCGACTACTCTCGCCCTCTGACCGAGACGCTGACGTCTATGTCGCTGCCGTTCCGCCTTCTCACAGCCGGGCCAGACAATCCCGACGCTCGTTGTGCTCGAGCTCCCTCGCTACACGTGCCTGCCCCACAGCCTTGCGCCTTCGCTCAGCATCTCGCTCGTCGGCACGCTGCGCTGCCCACCGTCGCTCGTCGGTGAGAACGATGCGATGGACGATGGCTGGACGGAACGCATCCTCATCAACGTCGGCGTCGGCCTGCAGGACGGCATGGACCTCTGGCAGAAGGATGCGACTATTGGTGAGATTTGTCCTGGCCTAACTTCTGCTTCTTCTTTCTGTCGCTGACCCTGCGCGCTTGATCATTCGCCTCGTGACGTCCACAGCCTGGGAGAGACTAAGCGAGAAGCGCAAAAAGGGCCGCTCTGACCCTTCAGTCGCCCTTCCCGGTGGCAAGTACACGCTGCCGTTGACGGTCCAGGTCCCGTCGAGTCCAACGCTGCCGCCGTCTTTCAACCTCGCCTCCTCAACCTTTGCGATCGCCTACCATCTGTCGGTCACTCTCTCGATCGACGACCCGGAGCAGATGCCTGCTGCCGACGTCCGATCGCGGCGCATGATTCTCAGCCGCATCAAGCGCGATTTTTCCCTGCTGCCGACGACGCTGCCGACGCTCGCACCCGACCTCGCACCCGTTCCAGGCCTGCTTGAGGCCCCGCCCAGGCGCGAGAGCTTTTCCACGCTTGTCGGTTCGGCCTCGGCAGGCTGGCTTGACAAGTTCAACTCGGCCATCGACCCGTTAAAGGCTGGTTTCGGCGTGCCGACGTCGCGCAGCAGCTTGCAGCAGGACTCGGCCGCGTCATCCTCGACTGTCGCCGACGTGCCGACGTCGTGGTCGGTCGTGCCCAGCCTGCCGACGGCCACCTTCTCGCCCTCGTCTGTCATACCCATCGACTTCAGACTGCAGCCGCCGACGGCCTACCCAACGGCGCCTTTGCCCACCGGTCAGCTCGTCATCAAAGCCGCTCTCATCCGGCGTGAGTTTCTCTCCACTTCCGCCGCGGCGCCGCTCTCAACCGACGCCAATGAGGGTCTGCTGTCGGAAGAGGAGATCATCTCGTGCGTCGGACGTCACGACCTGGCCAAGGTGCCCAGCGTCCACCCTTCCCTTCCCCGCCTGTCGCTACCGCTCGGGCTCGGCGCCGGACCAGCCTGGTCTTGGGGCTTCTCGACCAGTCTGTCGGTCTCGCCGGGACCAGGCTCGATGGCTGGCCACGTCCACTGTGCTTCGCGTTTCTTCATCTCGCTCGAGGTCGCCTTTGCTCCTACCGGTCGCCTCCCTCCCGCGACCGATCGCTACGTTCTCGACGACCCGTTCGCCGTCCCCTTTCAGCTTGCCTCGCGCATCATGCTCATCCCGGTCACGATTGGCTCGGTCGGCGAGCCTCCTGGCGCCAATCGGCGCATGTGGCGCGAGCTCTACCTTGGCCGTCACGAGACGACGGGCGAGGAGCGGCCGCAGGTGATTGACGGCGCCAGCGTCGACCGCGATGAAGCGTGGATCCTTGCCCCGCCCTCGTACGAGGCCGCACTGGCCGAGCCAGCTTACGCACCTTGATTCTCTCGCCCGTCCCCCTACACTCCCTGCGCAACTCGCCCTTCACCCCCACCTCCCCATCGCGCTCCTCTCTCTGCTTCTGCGCCCTCAACCGGACTTTTCTGTACCTCCTCGCTCCTCCCCTTCCTCGCCGCCACTTCGCCGAAAGAACACTGCCCCTCATCCTTATTGCCCGTCTCCTTGCCACCTCCATTGCATCGTACACCTCTGCCGGTCTTGTTTGCCTAGCCCGTCTCGCCTACCTTGTTTGCGCTTCCTCCTCGTCCTGACCTTCGCCCTTGACCTTGCACCTGTCTTGCTCTAGCTAGCTCCCGCTTCTTTGACTCCTTGCCCCCTGCCGAAATACGCTGCCTTCCATATTGCTTGCTGCGTCGTCTTCTGCGGTTGCGGCGCAGAATGCCAGCTGTTGATAGCGTAGCGAGATGAGGGGAGCATCGATATGTTTGGACGGCGGGCGAGCATGTCCTGGCGCTACGCCACGCAGGGGGCAACAGCAGAGTACAGACGGTCAACACAGCGAGGTCTGGGGACGGGCGGAAGCGTTTGTGCAGGTGAAGCAGTGTAGGAAGCAGGGTTGAAGCAGGGTAAGGCGGGTCAAAGCAGGAGAGAGACGGGCGAGGGCGAGAGCGAGATATTGAAAGCGAGAGCGAGTCCCAAAAGATAGAGGAAAAGTCCTTCAGGCGAGAAAGATAAGCGTCTAGCACTTCTGCCACATCTTGACGCTCTGTATCTGCATGCCGTGGCCGGCATCGGCAGCCCACGTCGGGTGCCAGGCGTCCGACTTGGTCGCAAAGTTGGACATGGCCGTCGTGCGCGTCTGCGTGTTCTTCCACGGCTTGGCGTCGTCGAGGTCGTCGCCAAAGTAGTTGTCGAGCCCGCCCGCCGAGACCTGCAGGCGGAGAAAGAAGGGCTGGTCGAACGGCGCGATCATCGGGTTGGCCGAGTCGGCCCATGGGTTGGCAATGACGGTACCGTTGCTCGTGAACGTCGCAAACGAGCCGCGCTGATAGAAGGTCTTGGATCCGAGGTTGATGTCTGCGAGAACGAAGGGATGGATGAGGTCAGCCTTCGTGGACGAGTTTGATCGAGGAAGAAGGTGGGACGCGCTGAACATGCCGAAATTCCGCGTCTTGTACCAGATGAAGATCTTCTCCTCGTTCCAGTCAACGCCGAAGGTGTCTGTGTGGGAAGGTGAGGAGCGGTCAGTCAGCAGCGCGCGCAGAGGAGGTGATCAAGAATTCGGAACAAGACGTACAGAACTGCTGATTGAAGAACTTGCGGCGGACGCGGTGGACAGCGTTGGTGAGCCAATAGCGGTCCTCGCCGACCATACCAATCGGGCCCCAGTGGAGGCCAGACTGGGCCGCGTTGTTGAGCGCGTCGCTTTGGCTGGTCGCGAGGTTGCCCTTGGCCTGAACAATCTGTCGGGACGGGCGCAAGGATGAGGTGAAAGCGGCAGTGTCAGCTGTCGACCGTGACAAGATCAAACGTGTTGGAAGCGAGGGCGGACGGACGTCGATCTGGCCCGAGGCCGGGAAGGAGCCGTAGGAGTCGCTGACAGGCATGAGAGATATGCGCGGCCAGAGCCAGTCGCCCGTCGGCATCTTGGCCGTAACCTCGACCCGGCCGTACTTCATCTCTACCTTACCGCGGGTCGTGATGGACGCGCTTCTGACGGGCGGAATGGTGATGGACGAGTTGGAAGCGGACGAGATGGTGCAGTCTTCCTCGGACGCGAACGAGCAATACTGGCCGAGACCGAGGTAGGTCGTGTTGGACTGGCTGCAACCGTGTGAGATGGTGAAAGAGATTATCAGCGATCAGCGATGGGTCGGAGTCGCGCGGGCGATAGAGAGAGGGAGAGCGGCCAGACGCACTCAAACTTGAGGTCGGTGGCGTCCGAGGTCAAGGACGGGACGATGTTGAGGGCGCCGTCGGCGACGTATGCGTTGTACGAGTCGTCCGAGTACCAGACAAAGTCGCGGCTCGAGCCGCCGCCGATCGAGGACTCGGCCTGCCAGTAGGCGCTGTTGAGCGAGCCGCTGCTGAAGTCATCGTCCAGAATCGGACAGTAGCTGCTGCGGTCGACCTGGGCGTAGCCGCTGCGTTCAGGCCGGACATTTGAAGATGGACGTCAGGTCAGGCGGACGAGAATACGGCCCGATGATAAAAGCGAAGGGTCTGACGAGTAGAGAATGTAGGCTCCGCCAGCGATGCCGAGAAAGACGCCGGCGAGGAACAAGCCGTAAGAGATTCGGTCAGGCTTAGGTGAGGCCTTGGAGAGCCAAGGCTTCTGTGGCGGGCCTGCCTCGTCGAGCAGCTGGCTCTTGAAGATTGGTCGCTTCTTCTCGGCCACGACGTCGGGCCCGAGGAATGACATGCTTGGCGAGCGGGGGTAGACGGGCATGGTGTCCGAGCGGCCGAATGAGCCCATGCGGCTGACCTGACCGGGGGATCGAACGGCTTGGGACATCTGCGGAGACGTCCGAGGGAAGTAGCCCTGGCTACAGCTGTCGCCGCGCATGTGGGTTGGCGTGATGAAAGGGTCGAGGGTGGCGCCCTCATTGTCGGACGAGAGCGAGCTGGGGCTGCTGCTGTCGGAGGTGTGGACAGGGACAACGAGGTGATCATCCGAGCTGTGGGTGCTACTCGAGAGCGCGGGGGTCGGGAGGCCGTCGAAAGACGGAGTGCTGGCTGCAGAGGACACTGGTGAGGGAGGATAGGTGCGGAGGGGAAGAAAAGGGGCAGTTTGTCGTGTCAGCTCGCGCCACATGGCGAAGTGCGGCAGACCGTCGAGGCACGACTGACTGTGAAGAGCCGCAACACAGGAAGGATGAGGAAAGGAAGAGTTGACTGGAGAGGAAGAGGCAACGGGGTCCGACCAGTGCCTAAGAGGGAATCTCAGGCGAGAGGCCTGCCAGCAGCGAGCCGGTTCGGCCCCCTTGCAGCCTCCATGGCTCAGTTGGTGCTCCCCGCGGCACGCACCCTCGAACGCAGCCTTCCTTGCTCGGAGAAGCCGAGGGCGATAAGGTCGAGAGCGCGGGAGCGAACGAGCATCCTGTCCAAGCAACCAACGCCTCCCCCCATCTGCCTATCCATGTCTGCGTTCGAAAGGGCGGGAGCCTGAAAGGTTTGCCTGGCAGCTGGAGAGGCCGGGGGAAGGGGGCGTGGGGGCGTTCGAGAGCGAGAAGCGGGCGGGTGAGGCAGCGAGGCGTACTGAGGTCGTGGACGGTCAGCGGTGGCAACAGACGAGGCCGATGGCGGCGGCGTTGAGGGGTGGAGGGCGGGGCAACGATGAGTTGGGACAAAAGGGGTCCAGCTCGTCGAGCGAACGTACGAGCAGCTGCAGTACTGGCCTGCTCGGAGGTTGGAGGGGACGGGAAGCCGGGCGAGGTTTCACAAAGCTCGGACCCGTCGGAAACGCCTCTTTTGCGCCCAACTCCCCCATCAAAGCACACCGCCATTCACCTCCTGCAGCCTCAGTACCCTTCCGAGCGATTGCTGCTGGCTGATCACCGCTGAGCGAACAGTGCTTGTCTGGAGGGTGCAGCCCAAACGCCCGGCCCCGCAGAGAGACGTCCCAGACGCGCTATCGCGGGAGGCGTCCGAAGAGGCGCCCGACCAGGGTTGGTTGCCTGCCCTCCACTGATTCCGAGGCGTCGTCCGCTGGAGGAAGGGGCCTGCTGGAGGGGAGGAGGGAAAGACGCACCGCCGGCACCAGCCACAAGGGCTGCTTCAAGAGGAAGGCGAGCCGAACGACAAGGCGACGTCTCTCCTCCCCCCCCCTCCATACCAGCTACGATCATCCCACAGCACCTATCCATCCCGAGCCAGCAACCTATCTCTTTCTCGCTCCAGGTCCCGACGCGTCAAGCCAGAATGAGCGCCTTCACCGTCGACCTCAACAGCTCGCCCTCCTCTGCGGGTGCCAGTCCCGCCGTCGCCACGCCCCGGATCTCGTTCGCAGAGGCCCGCTCGCCGCCACGGACGACGCCCGGCAGCCCCGTCGCTCTCCCGAGCGGTCTTGGTATCCGCATCCCTTCCGGAAGTGACCTCACCGAGGTTTCTGAGGAGATCCTGAGCCCTGCGCGGCCGCGCATCGTGCGTCGCTCAGCGTTCTCCCTGCCTTCTTTACAACCTTCGCGGGCGTGACCGACTAAACTCCCTCTGCCTGCCCTCTGCTCTTCATCAGCGTTCCTCGATCAGCACTCCCAGGATTTCGCGGCCATCGTCGTCCTACTCTGACGACTCCATGCGTCGCTTGTCGTCCATGTCGGTCCGCCAGCGGCAGGCTGTGAGTCGGAAGTCGGCGTCGACCTTGCTGTTTTGTCCTCCGGTCTCTGACGGTCACGCCCTCGCTGCCCTTATCGCTCGTCCTAGCTGTCAATGCGCATGTCACCGTCGATGGACTTTGATGTCGAGTCATTCGAGGGGTCGAGTGAGTCTCTTCGCTACCCAACCTCTTGCTTATCTCTCTACCAGACTCAGCCCTGAGTCTGACCTTCCCATATCGCCTCAGACAACGTCCTCGTGTCGACCGAACAATTACTGGCTGAGCACACCTACCGGCGGGCGCAGGCAGTCGGCTGGTTCCCCGACGCAGCCTTTGGTGTCGTCGCCGTCCGGTCCTCGGTCGGCCACTACGAGACGTACCCGCACCTCGAGGAGATCGACGGCGCCGACGTGCTGCTCGCCGGCCTCTGCAGCATCAACTGTGCGGCCGCCATCCTGACGGGCACGCACGTCGTCGAGCGCATCCTCAAGCAGCTGCCCGAGGACGAGTACATCGTGCCCATGTCGGAGGACCTTCAGGTGCAGGTTCTCGGCAACCTCGAGTCGCTCGGCTCGGCCAAGCGATCCCGTGGGTCCTTGTTCCTTGTCGCACGATCGCTTCTCTTTTAGGGGTGGCAACTGACCGCATATCTACTTCTCTGATCTGTCGTGACAGAGCACGCTGCTTTCATTCGCGCGACCCAGTCGCTCGCCATGTGGACCGACAACGCCAAGGGTCTCCTGGCCGAAATCGAGGTCATGCAGGACGCCATGATGGACTACATCTGGCACAGTCCGACCGCCGAGGAGCTCAAGCGCACCGAGGAAGCCGAAGCGAGCACTGACGAGGTGCGCCCAACATGGCAGCAGGCACCCATCATGGGCGGCCTCTCGATCGGCCTGAACGTCTTCGTCGCCTGCCTGGCCATCCGTGCGTCTCTCCTTGTGTGGCTCGCTTTGTGCACGAGGCCCGAACGCTTCCTCTGGACATTGACGCCCGCAACGCTGTATGCTGCCCTGCAGGAAAGATCCTCGTCGGCTACCTCATCGACGGGGAGCCTATGCGCTTCCTGATCCTCATCTGCCTGCCGTTCCAATTCTGCATTCTGCAATTCTTCCTGGTAAGTTGGTCGCGGCCGCATCCAGGGCTTTCGTCCACGCGCTGACCGATCAATTTTACCTGCCGTCGACGACAACAGTCCAACGTCATCTCAATAATCTTCCAAATTGCCGGCCCTGTCGCCCAGATGCAGCGGAACACCCGCTACTACTCGGGCGTCAAGCCCAAGCGTATGAAGGGCCAACTGCCGCACATTGTTCGTCCCGAGAACCTCTGTATATGAGCCTCCCCCCATCTGTTACGCGCCGCGCGGAAGCTGACTCTCATCTTTCCGATGCAAACTCGCAGACCATCCAGATGCCAGTCTACAAGGAGTCACTCGAGGGCGTCATCAGGCCTACGGTCGAGAGCCTGCAGGCGGCGATGACAACGTACGAGCTCCAAGGCGGGACGGCGTCCATCTTCATCAACGACGACGGCATGCAAAGCCTGAGCGCTGAGGCCCTGAAGGAGCGCAAGACGTACTACGAGGAGAACTCGATTTCCTACGTCGCCCGTCCGCCGCACTCGGCTCACTACGACCGGGCCGGCCGCTTCAAGAAGGCGTCCAACATGAATCATGCGCTCGAGCTGTCGATCCAGGTCGAGCGAATGATGAATCTGCGCCGGCCGGCAGTCCCGTCCGACTCGTCGCCGTCTTTCTCGTGGGACGCCGAGCAGGAGGACGCGCTGTACGCCGAGTGTCTCGCAGCGGCGCTCGCGCTATCGGCCAAGGAAGTCGCCGTCAAGGACTACGCGGCCGACGACGCGCCCGTGCCAACCGGATGGCGGGCGCGGGGTGAACGCAAGGCGATCCTCAACCGCCGCAAGGCCGACCTCGAGAAGGCGCCCGAGGTGACCAAGGTGCTTTCAACGTGGGCCGACGGCAACATCCGCGTGGGCGAGCTCATCCTCATCATCGACTCGGACACGCGCGTGCCTCTCGATTGCTTCCTTGACGGCGCGAGCGAGTTCCACGCCTCGCCCGAGCTCGCCATCCTGCAGCACGAGTCGGGAGTCGTGCGTTCTGGCGTTCTCCGCTCGTTCCCTCTGCTGCGCGCTCGCGGTTGACCATTGCGCCCTCCTCTTTCTCTCCCTGCCGCCCTCTCAGATGAAGGTCGCCAATCACTACTTTGAGAACGGCATCGCCTTCTTCACAAAGGTCGTCAACCTCGCCATCACCCTCGTCTGTGCCAACGGCGACAGTGCGTATCGTTGCTCCTTGCCGATCGGGCTGCGGCGCCTCGCCAGGGTAAAGCTCGCGCTGACAGTCTATCTTCCTTCCCCTGGAGTCGCCCCATTTGTCGGCCACAACGCGTTCATCCGCTGGAGTGCTCTTCAGGAGATTGCGACGGACGAGGCTGAGGGCCGCAAGCAGATCTGGTCTGAGTGTACGTCCCTGCCTTCAGCGTTTCCAACTGGTCTGGCCGGGCGCGCTGACTTCTTGTCCCTCTTTCCCCTTCTACATCAGGCCATGTCTCGGAGGACTTCGACTGCGCTCTCCGCATGCTCAACGCTGGCTACCTGGTCAGGTGGGCGACCTACGCCAAGGGCCAGTTCCAGGAGGGTGTCTCGCTCAGTGCCGAAGATGAGGTCAACCGCTGGCAGAAGTATGCCTATGGCTGCTCGGAGCTCGTGTTCAACCCGTACGTCCTTCCCTTCACTTGTCTCCGTTCATACCTGCCTGAGCTGACCCTGACCTCAACCCGCATCAAGCCTTCGATACTGGCCGACACGCGGCCCCTTCACCAAGCAAATTCTCAAGTTCCTCCTGTTCTCCAAGCTGCCGGTCCACTACAAGTTCTCGTCAGCCGGCTACATCTTTTCTTACTACGCTATCGGCGTCGCCCTGCCCCTCTCGATCCTCAACTTTGTCCTCGTGGGTCTCTACAGCGAGGACCTCGACGCCTCGTACATGTCGTCGTGGAACGTTTTGCTTGCCATCTGGGTCGTCTTCACCGCCAGCGCACCCATCGCCTTGTCGATCCTTCGATTTCGGTCGGGATCGGCTGGCCTCTGGGAGGCTTTCCGCACGCAGTTCACCTGGGTACCCTTCTTCCTCGTCTTCTTCGGCGGCCTGTCATATCACATCTCGATGGCGCTCATCTCGCACCTGATCGGCTACAACATGGTGCGCACCCCCTCCCGTCCGCAGTTGTCGGCTCTCTCTGGCGCCTTCCTGTTGACCCTCCACCCTTCCTCCCCTCAGACCTGGTCGGCGACCGAAAAAGACGTCAAGGACACGACCGTCTTCGAAGAGCTGCCCCGCCTCCTGCGCCGCTTCTGGCCGATGCTGTCGCTCATGTCGATCCTCATCGCGGGCGTCGGCGTCATGACAGCGGGTTTTGTCCCATTCCAGTACCAGATTCTCGACCCCCTCGTTCAGATCCCGCTGCTCTGCGTCGCAATTCCACACATCCTCTACATCTTTGTCCTAAACCGTGAGTCTCGTTTTTCCCTCTGTCGCAGACGTCCCCCCCCCGGCTTGAGCCTTCAGCGACTGACTTCCAACGTTGTGCGTCCTCTTTCGCTGTAGCGTACCTTACCCGCTTCCGATTTTAGGCGCCAATCTCGTTGACCTCTGCTTGTCTTTGCTTCCGTCTGCTTGTCTGCTCGCTCTTGCTTGGCCCTCACCCGGCCCACTATACATAAAAACGTCTCCGTCTCCTTTCGCTTTGTTCTCTGACCTCGCTCTCGCGTACCCTTCCTTTTATACATGCTCGATGATTTCTGTCCATCACGCTGCCTCTCAATCTGTTGAAAGACTCTCGACCGGCGCGCCACGACGCGCACTGAATCTGCGCCGGACTGGAACAATGCACACCATCTAGATAGATAACCAAAAGGGGGCGATAGAGTTCGGAGAATGGAGAATGCGATGCGAGGGTACAACATGAGAGGGCCCACTAAGATGTTCAAGAAGATATGAGGGTCTATTCGGGAGACATCAGCAGGTTATCGAGGGCGGGCGCTACAACAGCGCAAAGCCGAAGGCGGCGACAGCGGCACAGAGAGTCTTGAGGCTGCCCAGGGCGCGGAGGGATCTGCTCAAGATAAAAAAACGCCCAGGTCAGCCTTGAGTCGCTTCTCAACGAGACGGGACGAGGGACACGAGGAGACTGACGGAAGCGCGCCGGATGAGTCTTCGACGACAGCGGTGTTGCCGTCTGCCGTGTAGATGTTGAGCGAGCGGATGCCCCAATAGGCGTCTTGGAACGCTCCTGCGTTCTCCTTCACGAATAGAGCGCACGTGGCCGCAGCGAGGTCGCATCCGCTGGTGCTCCACGTGTTGCCAGCGAGGTCGCCGCACAAGGCCGTGTTGAGAACGACGGCGTGCGAGTTGAACGTCGAGTTGTCGCACTGCGGGATCGAGAAGTTGGCAGCGGGCGTGGCCGTCCAGCTCGCAGGCGACAACGTTGAAGCATTCCCGGCAAGCAGGTCGGCCGGGATCGACGAGGACGACCGCGGGAAGGTGTAGACCTTGATGCTTCCGGACCTGAGTCGGCGCCGCGAGGAGTGGAGAGAGCCCAAGACATCAGCGCGCTGATGTCGACGCATGCCTGACTTGAGTTCGACGGCGGGGCAGATCACTCACCTCTGGATGTCGCGCCAGAGCACGTAGTACCCGCCGCCGCCAGCGTTCCAGCCATTGCCACCCGTGTCGGCTCCGAGGTCAATGCCGCAGCCCTGCGATCGAAGAGGGCCCAGACGAGGTGATCAGCCCTCAGAGCTGCATCAGAGGAGAGCAAAGGACTGACCGTGTTTCCATTGACGGAGGCATCGCACGTCGTCGTCTCGGTCAATCCCGTCTGAATGCCCGTCGTGCGCAGCGAGCAGGTCGACACTGTGTGCAGCGACGCCGTATTGCTCGTGTCATTCAGCTGCGTCGGCAGCGAGACCAGGTTGGCGGCGGAGAAGGTCGACTCGAAGGCCGACGAGTCGGCGGGCGGGATGCTGTTGTAGCCCTCAATGACATCAATTTCGCCGCCTCTGCAAGTGCACAGGGACAATGAGTTGGCCAGAGCAAGATCAGCCGGCCGACTCGTCCGACGCGCGCGCGCGCGGGCAAAGGGCCGTACTCACTTGGGCCAGCCGCTCCGCGTGGTCGTCCAGAAGGCGGGCCAGGTACCGCATCCGACGGGGATGTGATCGACGTCGAGCACATACACGCCGTCCGCGAAGGAGTCCTTGCTGACGATGCGGACCGAGTTCCTGCCCCGGCCGCTCGCCGTCGCCGTCGTCGAGTCAACAGCCATGGTGAAGTAGGACGCGTTGGTCTGGACGAGGCCCTGCGCACTTGCGTCAGCCTGCGAGAGGTAGTTCACGTAGCCGTTGGTCGGATCATTCTCAGTGTAGAAATCTGGAGAAGCTCGGTCGATGGGGTCAGTCCGGTGGGCCACAGCTGGCTCGGAAGTCCGCAGGGCACACAGGCTGAGCCCTCCAGCGAACGCACCAAAGCCATCGACGAACGAGCTGCCGGCATAGCTCCGGGCAAGCTGGACGCTTTGGGCGTGCGACAGGCCGACCGATGCAGCAATGGCGAGGAGGGCAAGGCTGATCATGTTGGGCAAAGGGTTGAAGGACGAGGTAAGGCCCGCAAAGAGTCCGGTCGAGGAGGGGCGCCGAAGAGGGGACGGCCAAGCTTGAGGCGCGGCGACAGGGCGACGATGGCTGAGCAGAGGGCGGGCCGAGGCGGAGCTACCGAGCAGGAAAAGGTGCGGGCGAGGGAGCTTGTTGAGGGAGGGGGGAGTGCAAGGACTCGTCTATCGCGAAATCGCGCAAGGACAGTCGCGCGGCATGCCAAGCGGCGGGGAGGGGCGGCGCAGCAGCTCACCTGCAGCTTCGAGCTCGCGCGCGCGCTGCTCGCTCACCTTTTTCGCCACCCTCGACACCGTCACGATGGTCTTCAAATCCACAGCGGGAAGAGAGGCGGCGGCGGCACCGGAGGCGGCAGGTGGCGTTTCCGAGGGGGCGCACACGAGAAGAGCCGGCGCAAAAGCGGGGAGCTGTGGCCGTGGGCCGGGCCCGCCGACGCTGCGCCGACGTCCGAACAGTGCACGCACACAAGCAGAGACGCGAGGCGAGCAGACGGGACGGCACAAGACGTCCAGAGACGTCGCTGTCTCGATTGCAAGTCGTAGGAACCTCACAAGCGGGCAGCCTCGGGGGGGGGGGGGGTTCGCGAGGCGTGCCGTACAGAGCGTCGCTGGCTTGTCGTGGGGGGGGGGATGCGCGCTGTCAAGCTAGGATCCGCTGCCAGGCGCGCTGGGCGCCTCCCTGTCCTACCGGTGCCTGCGATGTCAGCAACCAGCGGCCCCAATGCCACAGCCTGCGCAGGACAACGACGTCCGGGTCGTACGCGGCGATCGGATCGTCAGAAGCCCGAACCGGAGGCTGCTGCCGCTGGTTGTCGACGTCGTGCAGAGGCGGGGGCGCGTCGGCGGACAAGATGACCTGCCGCGACCGCCGTCAGGCGATTTACTTTCTGCCCTCGGTCACGGTCATTTCGGATGCCATGCAAAGTTCGGAAATTCCTCGCGCGCCAGCAAGATCAGCTTTGCTGCCTGTCGTGGGAGAGTGTCCAGTAGGGGGGAGGGTGTGAGATGAGAGTGGGCAGGCAGCTCGCCCGCTGCTGTGACCTACGCAAGACGCGCCCGTCTCTCGGGCTCGCCCAACGCCCATCACATCCCGACCAGGCAGCATGTCGAGCAGCAACACCATTGTCTTGTGCGTGAACCTCGCTTGGTGCCGCCTCTCTTTTCGAGCCAGCCGTGCTGACCACCTGTATATGTGCTGGTGTCACGCAGGCACCCGCTGTCGAACTACACCTTCAGGTCCGCTTGTTCCTGCTGCTCTGGGCAGCCGCTGGCTCGACGACCGAGTTCGCTGACGCGGCCTACCTTCGAGCATGACTTACAGCCAGAAGGAAGCCCAACCCGAGGAGGACCCGAGTGTTGCTGCCCGGATCCAGCGCCTGAAGGACAACTTTGAGGCGTGGGGCATGCGGCGTACGGTCGAAGGCATCCTGCTCGTGCACGTCCGTCCGCCCCTCTGCTGCCTCGCCCCACCCTCTTCTTCCGCCGCTCCCCAGCCCGTGACTGACCAAAGCCACCGACGTTGCAGGACCACGGACACCCGCACGTCCTCATGCTGCAGATCGCCAACGCCTTCTTCAAGCTGTCAGTCCTGCTCCTTCGCTTGCAATTCGCCACCGCCCCGCGCCGAGCTGAGGCGGCCCGAGCTGACGCCGGCTGCCGTTGCGCATCCCTGCAGCCCCGGCGACTACCTCCAGCCCGGCGAGGAGGAAGTAGCGGGACTCAAGGCTAGGATGGACAGGTCGTTGTCTTCAGCCGAGACCGCAGAGGGAAACGTTAGTCACGCCATGCCCTCGACGACGCTCTCCACACCGGCGTGCCCTTCTGTCGGTGTGCGCGCCGGCAGCTGTCGCCCAACCTGACCCTTCTGCTTTGGCCACGGCGCTCAGGGCGACTGGCAGGTCGGCGATACCCTTGCTCAATGGTGGCGGCCGGCCTTCGAGACGTTCCTGGTACGTCGTCCCGAGTCCGGTTGCTGTACCCGACTAGACTCCGTCATCAGATCGCTGAGCGCGCACGTGGCCTTTCTCCTCGCTGGCTGCAGTACCCCTACGTGCCTGCACACGTGACCAAGCCCAAGGAGTGCAAGAGGATGTTCCTCGTCCAGATGCCCGAGCGGCGTGAGTGTCTTTCCACTCGTCATCAACGCTGAGCAGCCCGTCTCACGAACGCGCCCATGCCCCTCTCGATGCCTCAAGAGGTCCTGAGCGTACCTCGCAACATGAAGCTGCTTGCGGTTCCTCTGTTCGAGCTGTACGACAACTCGGCTCGGTTCGTTTGCCTTCTCAAAAACCTTGGTCTGCGCACCTTTCATTGACCGACTGACGTGCGGCCCCATCTGCAGCTACGGTCCCCAGCTCTCAGCCATCCCGCACTTGCTGTCGAGGTCCGTCTTTGACGGCTGTCTCTCAATCTGCATGCCCTGTATCATTACTGACTTTGCGCTGATCCCGCTCAAAAGATACCAGTTCATTTACGCGGACAAGGTCGAGTGAGCTCGTCATCCCGCCGCTCGATCCCAGCGCACGCTCAAGTCGAGCGAGCTTCGAGCGTCGCGCCCACGCACAGTGCATCCAACTCGTAAACGCACCAATATCTACTCTCCGGCACGCCCTCAACACGCTCGTTGAGACAGTCCTTGGACAGCAGCGCGGCGTCGGCTGCACCACCTTCGTAGCATACACGCCGCACGACGTCGACCTCGCTGCTGCCTCCGCTGTTGTCAATGCGGGCACGAGATTCCGCGCCTTATTAGTCGCCTCAAGCGAGATCGCGCGATTTCATGCGCTCCATCCGCTCTCGAACCTGCTCGACATCCGCTGCCGCAAATGCCGTGAAGCTCTCGTTGTTAGCATGCGACAACTTTCCTTCGCCACCGACCTCACCACCTTCTGCTACTGATCGCGCAACGTAATTCAAGCAGGGATCACGCCGGCGACCGCGGCGCAGGACGCTCATCTGCTAAAGCGCGCCATCTTGCGGCTGCGAATTGACTAAGTAACTTTTTTTTTTTCTTTTTTGCACCCCTGAGCCGAGGCCGTCGAGCTCGATCGCTGATGACGTCGCAGGATCTCGCCTCCGCCGCCAGGCCCGACCCGGCTACCTGCTGGCCTGCGCATGACGCTCGTCGCTGCTCCATCTCTCGTTGGGCTGAGATCGCCCCGAGGCAGCCCCCCTTCAAAGGCTGGCCTGTTGTCCCGTCCTCCTTCCTTCTCACCTACCACCTCCAGCCTCTCCCATCTCTCTGCCCAGTTCGCCCGAACCTAACTGTATCCCTAAGGCCCTTCGACCCGACCTCAGCAACCGATCTCCACGACCAGCTCGCCCAACGTTGAGCTTCAGCCCGAAACCGAACCACCACCAACCTCTTCAACAGCCCACTACTAGTCTCGTCATCATGACCATTCCCCAAGCCCGCCAGCAGGTCGCCACCCACCCTGCCCAAGACGCTGTCACCGCTCCTGTCATTAAGGACAAGAAGGACGCCGACGTCAACCGCAAGCTCAAGCTCTACGGCGTGCGCCCCTCCTCCTTACCGCCCAACGTCTTGATCTGGTCCCGCAAGGTCTCAGCTGGCTGACCCGCTTCATCCTCTGCCGTACAACAGATCTTCCAGGCGTTCCGACAAGGCTCGCTTCCTTCCAACAAGCAGATTGACAAGGCTCTGCTCTACGCCGAGAAGGCTTCGCCCGTCGACGTGCGTCCCTTCCCCCTACTGCAGCGGAACCCTCTAGAGTGACGTCCTGACATGTTTCTCTCCCCTCTCTTCAGCTCAAGAAGCTGTCGCCCGATGGTCGCAAGCTCGTCGACGACATCCGCGACATCATTGAGACGGCCCGCCTCATGATCCTTACCAAGAACGAGGACGAGCTGCTGCAGAACTTCATCTACCACACTCAGGAGACCGATGTCTCGCGAGGCGCACAGGGCAAGGACGCTCTTCCGACCAGCTCGGGCGCGCTCAAGTCAGATGCCGAGAACGCCAGCGTGCACCTCCGCACGCTCCTGACCCTCGTCTTCACCAACTCCGAGATGCGCAAAGTCATCTCTGACGTGCGTGCCCTTTCCTGGACGTCAATTGCTCAACTCATCCGCGACACACAATCATCTGACATTGACCTTCTGACCGTCGCAGCTCGGGCTCGTCGGTCGAGACCTCTTCGCCAGCGCCGCTGCCAAGGCCGCTGAGACCGCTCGTCCCGATGAGGAGCGTCTCAAGCAGGTCGACCAGGAGGCACCCTCCAACCAGTGGGTTTCCAAGGACGGCAAGACGGTTGGCACCGACGAGACGCCCATCCTTCAGGCCAAGGTTGGCGGTCACTCGGTCGAGCACGACCCTAAGGCACCACTGGCCGAGGGTATCAAGCACACCGACCCCAGCGGCAAGACGACGACCGCCGGCGAGGCCAGGCGGATTGCCCAGGAGAAGAAGCAGGAGGCCCAGCAGGCCAAGGCGGAGGCGAAGGAAGAGGCCCGCTCCGGCGCCAACGAGGCCGCCTCGCAGGGCCAACAGGCTTACGAGGAGGGCGGTGTTGACGGCGTCAAGCAGCGCGGCTCCGAGGCTGCCGACGAGGCCGACGCGAACACGTCCGAGGGCGACAAGCAGAACCTCAAGTCTAAGTTCGCCGCCTTCAAGGACAAGCTGGGACCCAACGACGACGGCCGCAACAAGGTCGGCGAGCAGCGCGACCGTGCTCAGGCGTTCCTCGACGAGGAGTTCCCCAAGGAGCGCCGCGACCAGTTCATCTACCGCCTCAAGAAGGTCGTCGTCGAGTGCCAAAAGGTGTGTGCTCCTGTCACTGTGCCGCCTTGGTGTCCACGCAACGAGACTGACAGCCTTTGCCCCGCCCTTTCCTCCCAGCACAACGACTACGACGAGGCCTGTGAGTGGTTCATCAACAAGGCCGAAACTTACAAGGGCCACTCGCAGCACCTGGCCGGCAAGGGCAACGAGTCGGTCGGCGCTGTCACCGAGGATCCGGCCTTCCAGCAGGCTTACTCCGAGTTCAAGACGCTGCTCGAGCGCTTCGCCGACGGCCACTCGATGGACTCCATCTTCGACGCCATCAACGCCCTCTACACCGACGCCGACAACGACCCCGAGCTCCGCGACTGGTTCAACAAGCTGTCACACTACGTCCGCAAGTGCCTCGTCGAGCCCGGATTCATTCTCGAGGACGAGTCCACCCGCGAGGGCCGCGAGCTTCGCGAGTCCGGCAAGCAGTTCTTTGACCACAAGTACGCCGGCCACAAGGACAACCTCTTCAACGCTATCGCCGACTTCTTCAAGGCCATGGGGACCGACCCTGTCAACCAGCGCTTCGGCGAGGACTGGAAGCGCCTGACCAAGGACATCCTTTTCGACGACAAGGGCTCGCTCGAGTTCAAGCCCGCGCTGTGGAACGACATCCGCGAGGAGATCATGCCCCAGCTCATTCAGCAGGTCGGCTACGTCCCGATCCCACGCATCGAGTACACCGACAAGCAAATCGACCTCGTCATCGAGAACCTCGTCCTTGAGGGCACCAACATCATTCCCAACATCATTGAGCTCGAGGCCCACAACTGTTCGTCCGCTGCGCCCAATTCCCCCCACCGCTTATGCTGACCGTCCTACCCGGCCTACTTTGCTACAGTCATCAAGTTTTCGCCTTACAAATCGATCAAGGACGACTCGTCGCACCGCTTCCGCATCAAGTTGTCGCAAATCCAGGCCGACATGCGTGACGTGCGTCCTCGCTCACTTCCCTTCTAGATGCCGACCCTAATGCCCGTACTGACCCTCACATTCACCTTTTTCCCCACAGGTTGGCTTTGCCTTCAAGAAGAAGACCGGCTTCCCCAAGCTGTCGGACCGCGGTACCGCTGACGTCTTGCTGTCGGGCTCTGGCGTCAGCGTCGAGATCGAGCTCGCCTCGGCCGGCAGCCGCACGGACCACGCTTTCCTCATCAAGCGCGTCTTCGCCGATGGTGTGTGCTTTGCACTCTGTCGGCTCTCCAACTTAAAACCTTTTCTGACTAACGACTTGGTCCCTCTTGCAGTCGACTCGATGAAGTTCCACATCCGCGACTCGAAGCACGACTTCCTGTACAAGGTCGTCGCCCCTCTCGCCCAGGGTCTGATCAAGAAGTCAATCGGCAAGGCGATCGAGCAGGCCATCCAGACCGGCCTCGAGTACGTCGATGAGCAGCTTGTCGGTGTTAAGCGCGCTATGGACGAGGCCAAGGACTCGGACACGACCTCCCGCACCGAGGCGCTCAAGAACATGTTCAACGAGAAGAAGGCCAAGGCCGAACACAACAAGGATAAGTCGGAGCAGACGGTGGCCGAACGCGGCTCCCAGTTCGCCGTCGTCACCGAGAAGAAGGACTCGGTCATCCCGAAAGTCAACCCGCCCCACTCGACGGCCCAGGCCGCGTTCGAGAAGGAGGAGAAGGCCCAGCAGGGCGAGGGCTGGAAGTCGCCCGCGTTCGACATCGTCTGATGACCTCCCCTCCACCCTTTCTTCGACACTTGACTCTCGCCTCCCGTCGGACTTTTTCTGTAATGAACTCCCTGCCCTGTCGTCTCCTTGCAGCTTCCCAGACTTGCGCTTTCCCTTCCTTCATCCCCACCTGTGTTGTCAACCCAGCGCGCGCGGTCTCGCGCTTTCTGCTTGTACCCAACTTAATCTATGCGGCCCCTTCGACAATACACAATGACTCGTGGTCTCCCTTCCTTGCGCTTCCGTCCCAGCGAAGGCGACCAGCCCATGCGATCGTCTGACTTACTGAGCGGCTTTGTTGCTTCGCCTTCTGCCCGACGTCGTGAGCTGTCTTTGAATCCAACGAGTTCTGAAAGACGCCGCCGTTGCGCGCGGGAGCGAGGTGCAAGCGCAGGTGTCGCTCAGTCCTGCTGCCTCCTCCGACCTGTCTGTCGCCTTCGACCCCCTCGCTCCCTTCCCTCTCCCCTCTCAAGGCAAGCATGGTCTAGCGCCCAGCAAGGACGCTTACCTCCCTCCCTCCTCAAGACCTACGTTCTCGTCAAGACGACGTTCATCGACCCTCGCACCACCAGCCGACCCAGCCCAGCCGCCAGGGCAAAAACGCGAGACTGAAGCAGCAGCAGCCCCGTCTCGACCCGTCGATGCACCCCGCCTCGTCCGCGTTCGTCCCGACCGTGCTCCCGGCCGTCCCTTCGCCTGGGCGTCGGTCGCACGGATCTCAACCGGCTAGCGGAGAAGGACGAGCAGGCGTTGCAGAAGGAGGAGCGACCATCGCCGCCGCCCCCCTCCTCTATGCCCCCGCCCTGGCCGCGAAGCCGGCCCCGCCGCACGACCCCAAGCCGCCTACAGAGGCGCGACCGCCGACAGTGCCTTCGAACTCGGCCCCTGGCCTGCTCGGACAGCAGCTCAAGCAGCACGACCAGCAGCGAAGGGACCGCCAGCGAAGCCGGCCGCTGAGGGAGTCTCGGAGCGAGCTCCGCGCAAAGGAGACGGCAAGCGGCGTCGTCCAAGACGTCCTGCGGTCCGTTCCCTCCTTGCTGTCCCTGCTCGGCCTGTGCCCATACCGGTTGGCTGTCCTGGCGCTGTGCGTATCGTTGCTGACCTTTCGGTATGTGGGCTGCGTTTGACCGGGCGGTGACAGGGAGGTCAAGGGGCTTCAGATGGGCTTTGCGCAGAGCCTTGAAGGCAACATGCCCTGGGTCCCTCAGGTCGAGCAGCAGCGCCAAGGGTTCGTCCTAACCCCTTCCTGTTCCTCAACTGAATGACCTGTATGACAGAGCCTCACCTTGCTGATCGGCTCGTTCCCTGTCCTGTCGTGGCGTCATCACAGCATCCGAAGACAATACCTCTCGCTCCTGTTTGGCTTTCCTCACGAGGCCGATCTGAGCCTCGTCGACGCCCACTGGATGCAGACCACGCACGCCGTCATCGCGCGGTACCGCGCGCACCCAGCGCTCAAGGCCGCTTTGTCGCCATCGTCGACAGCAGCCGCTCCTACCAAGTCGTCGTCGCGCGGCGGAAAGGGCCGCACGTCGGCCGCCAACAGCGCCACCGCGCCTGCGGGCGGCCCGTCGCAGGAGCAGCGCGTGCTCGTCAAACGCTTCTCGCAGTTTCTCTCAACCGAGATCGGCCAGTACCAGCAGCTCGAAGTCCGGCTCGCGCTGTCGTGCTCGCTCGTCGAGGTCGAGGGCTACTTGCCGTGGCTCTCCAACGGCCAATTCACCGGCGCCTTGCCGGCTCCGTCGGCTGACGACCCGGACCAGCCCAGGACGGCCGAGGAGCGCCAGCGCAAGCTCGCCATGTTCGTCAAAGGCCTCATCTTCCTCGGGGACCTCGAGCGGTATCGCGAGGTGTACTCGCCCGCTCGGACGTCCAAAAGCGTCAAAGGCGGCGAGGGCAGCGGCGGCGGGCGACGCGGCAGGCAGACGACGGCTTCAGCGCCAGATATCGCGGCTGAACAGACGGACGGCAAGTTCGAGAAGGCGCGCGAGTACTACGACACGGCGCGGTTGATCATGCCCGAAAACGGTTCGTCGTCCCTCAAGCCTCTCCCAGTCGGTGTGCGTCCGCCCCTGGGCTGACCTTCTGGTGCACTCTCTTCATCCCTGCAGGCAACCCCTTCAATCAACTCGCGACCATCTCGACCTACCTGCGCGACCGCTTTACGTCGACGTACTACTTTTTGCGCGCGCTTGCAGTCAAGGAGTCGTTCGTGACCGCGCGCGGCAACCTCCAGGCCACGCTTAAAGGCCCGCTCGAGGCCCATCGATTGGCCTCGGGTGATGCCGCCCCGACGCTAGCGTCCGATCCGTCTGAAAAGGGTCTGCAGAAGAATGTCGTCGTCGTGCTGGCCATGCTCCTGCTGCGGTCCGCGTATGACCCTGCACTCGTCGAAGCTACCATCGACCACTTCCGATCGCTCGTCGCCGCCCGCGCACTGTCGGCCGAGGTCGTCCTCCGCACGCTCGTGTCGTTCCTTGCCGTTCACTGGGACGCTCGTCTTACTCGACCGGTCCCGCGCGGAGCCGACGCCAAGGCCAGCCCCAAGGTCGACGCCGAGGCGCTGGCGCTCGAGGTCATCCTCGATCTCGTCACCGCGCTGTTCGAAACCGCGATGAACGACCTCGTCGACACACTCTCGGCTGAAGACGCTGCGACTCTCCACGGCAGCGGCTCGCTCCTCGGGGACGAGACTGACGACGCTGCACCTGGCTCGCCCTCGATCGGCGACAACCTCAACAAGTCTTCGCGGCACCTGAGCGCGGTTCTGCGGCGTTCGCTCGCGACGCTGCGCGTCGCCGCCAAGTGGGTGCGCGCACATCAGGACTACCTCGCGCGCGTGTTGCAAAAGCAAAGTGCGCGCGGCGCAGCCGAGGCGCCCGTCGTCACCAAGGCGCGCGACATGTTCGCCGCCTATGTCGGTTTGGCCAACGCTCTCGCGGTCGCGTTCCCTGTCGGGAACCTTTGCCCGCTCGAGGGTCCGCTCGAAGAGGACTTGGAGCTGCGCGGCTTCGGCCCGCTCCGTAAGCTATTCCCGGCCAGCACGCCCGTCTCGTCCGCCCATCCGGAGGACGGCCACCCGAATGAGGAGCAGTTCATGCGCGTGTGGGACCTCCACCACGAGATGCTGCTACTCGTCGGGATGGAGTCGTCGTGCGTCTTCATCGACCGCGGCCGTTTCGCCGTCGTGAGCTTGCTGTGGGGCGCGTTCACTGCCGCCCAACTCTCGCCAGCTGCCACCGCCGCCATCGTCGCCCCAGACTCGGCCACTTTGGCGCGCGCCCCCTTCGACCTCGCACAGAGGCCTCAATCGGCTGTCGAGGGAGCCAACGACATCGAGATAGTCGGCGACGCAACGGTGAAGACGACCTCAAGGTCGCCCGGAGACGCGGTTGAGATCACGTTCCTGCCGGCGACGCACGAGTCCAGCGCCGGCACGGTCGAAAACGAGCTCGAGGCCGAGCTCAACTTTGCCGAAATGGACCTTGAGGACGACCCGGTCGACGCGGCAATGCGTGCCGCGCTCGGTGACTCGGACGAGTTCGACTCGGACGAGGAGGCACAGCTCGGCATGACCATGTCGATGCACGGCTGGGGTGAGGTCGAGGAGCGCATCTTGTGGCCACCAGCGTCGGCGAAGAAGTCGCCAGCGACCATGGTGTGCGTCCACGTCTGCCTTCCGACTATGACTGTCCCGTCTTTGGCTGACCTCGCCGGCATGTCATCCTTCGCGCAGAGCCCCTTCGCCGCCCACCTTGGACGTTCCTCCTCGCTCGAGCGGCATCACCGCACTCGACCTGCTTCAGCAGCTAGGTTCACCCTCAGCTCTCAACAACGTCCCGCAGACCCGTCTCTCGCCGGCGTTCGCGAGCTCGCCAGGGCAGTTCGGCGGCAAGCCTCTGCCTGGGGCGCGAGGTGACTCCATCTGGGGCGTCAGATCGGCGGCGGCTGATGGCCAGACCGATCCTCATCGCTCGCGCACGACCTCGCTTGCGCCGTCTGGCTGGGGTGACATGCTCGAGTCAGGGATCGTCAGCCCGTCGACCGGCTTTGGCCTGCCCCTGACCGAGTCGTGGACTCGCCCCGGCGCGGGCAGTCCCCACAGCGGCCTCGGCAACGGCGGCTTCGGCAACGGCCACTCACCCTTTGGCCAGCCGCAGCAGCAGCAGCAGCAGCAGTCGTCCGAGTCACCCTCGCTCGACGGCTTCTCGCAGCATGCGCACCAGCAGAACGCCTTCGGCCAATACACGGCGCAGCGCTCCTCAGTCCCCGGAGTGCCAGGCGCGCCTTACGGTCCCACCTCCAGCTTTACCGCTCCAGGCCTCGCCTCCCATCTCCCTCAGCAGCAGCTCGCTTCGCCCATCACGAACGGCTCTAGGTCCCCATGGGGCTAATCGAGACGGCGCCGCAATCCAGTTCGACCAACGAGGGCCATGTCGCCTTTTCTCTCGGAACGCCTAGCTTGACGTCCCGTCTTGACCCTTCAGATCGGCCCATCAGCGTCGCTCACTCACGAGTGCTTCCGGCTCGGCAAGACTTGCATCGACTCGGCCCTCGCATCTTCGCTTTGGAGGGCTTCTGTCAGGAGGTGCCAGCTCCCAGCTGAGATTGAGGCGTGCACTCGCGGTGGACCGTGCCATCCTGGTTCAACGGCCCCTGCTTTCGCCACGCCTTCCGCCCGATCTCACATGCTCGTCCTCCGCCTTCCATCCGGTCTTTCCTTGCCTTCATTCCCTGCTCCTGTCCGACCTGGCCGGTGTCCCGGCCATTCGCTGGCACACGCATCAGCGGTCCATCGTCCCCACCGACCACTCGGGTCTCATGAGCCCCTTCTTTATTTTGCTCTTCGCTTGCCTTATTTCGCGACTGTCGGCTCGCACAGATTCTTTCGGCGCCAGCCGCCGCCGTCGCCCGATACGCATGCCCTTTGCCCGTTGAAAAGATCGGCATCCAAATCTCATGACTCGCCAAATGTGGCCGCAGCCCGGTCGTCGCTCAACGCCCGCCCCAGTTCGAGCAGCAGCAGCAGCATCTGGAAATCGGATGAGCGCACGCACGCCAGAGAGGATCAGTATCTAGCAAAGCAAGGCGGGCTTGGCGCAAGGAAGGCAACGCACGTATGCTTGCTGATCACTCCACGACCACCACTCCTCGACAAAAGTCAGTCCCTGGCTGGCGATCTCCTCCGCCAGGTCTGCTCGACCCGAGTCTGCGGCGTCGACGCCCTCAAAGAAGGCCATGACGTCGCTGGAGGAAGGCGGCGAGGCGATGACTCGTCAGCAAGGGTTCTAACGCGACAGGCCCAGCCTGTTAAGCCGAGCGACGCACTAGATGTCTGAGTACGTCTGCTGGACCGGCACGTAGTGGTACCACGGAATGAGCAGCGGCGAGTTCCATTCCTTGAAGATGGTGGTTTTGAAGACGACACTGTAGGGGAAGGGAGAGGAGATCAGTCATGGCCGCGGGCGCGGTCCAGGAGGGGGGGGGGGCAAAGCAACCCGAGGAGCATCACGCACGAGCCCGAGGTCAGCAGGCGCCGGAATCGCGAGCTCCAGCCATTGCCATCGACCTGGGGACCCATGCAAAAACGATGTCAGCCTTTACGATTGGAAGCAGAAGTGGGACGCCGGACAGCAGCTAAGGGCACGCACGTCCATCAGATAGCGATATCGGCCCGACCGGTCGGGCTCGACCCGCTCGCGGAAGTTGAGCTCATCCTCCATCTGTGAGCACGTGCCGTCCGTCTCATCGCACTGCGTCGGGTGGCCGGCAAAGCCAATGTCAAGCCAGCACTCGTTCAAGAGATCCTTGTGCCACTCCTGCCGAGTTCCGTGTCGCAGACGACCGTCAGCACGCAGTCGGCCAGTAAAGGTCAAGCACAACGCCGACGCCTGTCAACGCACCTCCCGCACAAGCTGCCCGCGCTTGACGAGCACGCTCGCGATCCCCTGCGCGCCGTAAGCCGCAAAATTGGTGAGACGCTCGCGATGGCTGCTGCGCCACTCGGTCTCCTTTGAGTGCCAAACGCCCGTCGTTCCGCCGCGCCAGAAGAGCTTGTGATCGGCCTTGTGGGCGAAAGCGAGAGGCGACACAGTTGTGTTGCAGTGGTCGAGCGGGAGGCCGAGGACGTCCGTGTGCGTCGATGTCTGCGAAGGAGAAAATGCGGCGGTCAGGCAGGGTCCTCAACGTCGGAAGAATATGCCCATGACAGCGACGTACGAGGGCCTGAGAGATGATGGGGATAAATGATTGCTGCGAGGAGCGAGCAAGGCGGGCTTCAATCAACAACTTTGGCGGGAGGGCTAAGTGGACGATTCAAGTGGCGCCAGACACGCACAGCATGTGGCCTGCCCTTGATGAGCGTCCCGTGCAGGTCCTTGAGGTGCCTCTCGTTGAGGCAGATGTCCGAGTTTTTGCTCTGGTCGTATACGAACGACTTTGGAAGCATATCTGTCGGCGTGAAGGGACGTGAGGAGATGGTGTCAGCATCGTCCACACGCCTCACAGCGCACGCGAACAGTTCGGACACTGACCGTCGTCGGGCCCTTCGACCTCTGACGCGTCGCCCTCGTGCTCCTTCAGAAACTTTGCGCCGGTACCGCACGCGTAATCCCAGCCGGGCTCCGCAGCTTGGTGCTCCTCCTCAGCGAGGCGCGGGCCTTCGAGCCAAACGTCCCCCTCGCGCGCGAGGTTGCGCGACTGAGCGAGGACCGAATGAATGGCTGACCGCGCAGGCGAGTCATCCGTGTTGAAGTAAAACTTGAGCGGTAGGTCGGAGAAGGATGGAAGGTAAGGTGCCAGCGGCTCGAGGAGCAGTGCGAGTGTCCTGGAGGGCGCGCAACAACTCATCAGCAACTGGGTCACAGGCGGCATGAGGTGAGGCAGCGGTCGAGGGACGTACTTGACGCGATCGTTGTCCGCCGGCTCCGATCCCGTCGGCTCGAGAAACGCTCCACCGCTGCAGTCAGCCAGGAATGGAGCTCTGTCAGCGCCCGGAGCAAGTCTACAGCAGGCCTGAACACGCAAGGAAAGGGGTGCGCACTCGAACGTCCAGATGCTCGTGACGACGCGGTCGTCGAGCTCGGCTTGCCGGCGCCGCAGCTCGTCGCCCGATATGCTCAAGTACGGCTCGACTGAGTGGTACGACGTCTGGTGTGGCCACGGCTTGATACCGCGCTCGAGGCAGAACTCGAACCAGGCGTCGAACCCAATGGGCGGGAAGGCGCCGCCGTTGAGCTCCTGGTAGAGGGCGATGGCCGAGTCGAGCGAGACGGGCACGCGGGCCTCCTGCACGCGGGCGTGGTTCTTGGCTTCAGCGATCAGGACCTCGATCGGGTGCTGCCGAAGTAGCGGCAGCTCCTCGTCGTCTATAGTGAGCAAGCCGCTACGGTGTCGATGCGTCTTCGCCTCCCTCTGGACCGGCGGCTCGTAGTCATCTGCCTGCTGTTGCTGCTGTTCTTGCTGCGGCGTCGACGGCGGCGGCAGCGGCATGAGCGGGCGGCCAGCGCCCGCGAGCTTGCCCTTGACGAGCAGCGGCCGACCTGCCCTGCCCAGTCCGTCGGGCTGCTTGGGCGCAATATGATGGACGTGAGGCACGTGGAGCGAGTCCTCGATGTCTTCGAGCAGAATGTCGGACCGCCGGTTGAGGGGAAGCAGGAAGAGGAGCGCGAAGAGGGTGGCCGGCAGCAGCAGCGTCGACAGCCGCAGGCGCCGGCCGATGCGCGGCGCGCGCAGGCGCATGACCATTCGCACCAGGGGCCGAGGACGAGGGCGGGGCGACCGATGAGGGAGCCAAAGTGGAGGAAACGAGGGTGTCGAGTTGAAGGTATCGTCGAGAAGGAGGCTGCTAGCTCGACGACGAGGCGAGAGGAGGGACGCCGCCACCGGGCCCGTCACTCGAGCCAACGCGATCGAGCGCGTCTCGCCCGACCTCGCCGACCTGTGATAGTGCAGGTGCTCTCAAACCTCGCAAGCGCTGGTTTCCCTCTGCGCGGGATTTCGGGTGCGCTCACACGTCGGAAAGCAACAAGAAGGCACACATGCATGGTTGTCAGACACTCTCAACTCTCAGCCCTGTGCCTTAAGCCTTGCCGGCCTCGAGCGCCTTGGTCAGCTCGGGCACGGCCTCGTACAGGTCGGCGACGAGGCCGACGTCGGCCACCTGGAAGATGGGCGCGTCCGGGTCCTAGAAGTGCGTGCGCAATTCGGTCCGGATCGCGGTCAGTGCTCGTGCGATGCAGGGAAGACGAGAAAGGCGGGGGGCTCACCTTGTTGATGGCGGCGATCATCTTCGACTCCTTCATGCCGGCGATGTGCTGGATCGCACCAGAGATGCCGACGGCGATGTAGAGTTCGGGTGCGACGACCTTGCAGATACGGTACAGCAAGCGGGACTAGGTCAGTCATCGAGCACAAGGAGCAAGAAGCGAGAGCGAGGCGCGGGCGCACCTTTCCGGTCTGGCCGACCTGCAGGTTATTGTCAGCGTAGCCGGCGTCGACGGCCGCTCTGCTCGCTCCGATGGCTGGAAGAGAGAAAGGAGAAAATCAGTGGGCAGGATGTCAGTGGCCGTCCATGAGAGGCGTTGACGTGTGCGCTCTGCGATGCAGGGAGACGACTGACCAGCGCCGAGAACATCCGCGAGGGGCTCGATGATGCCGCCGAACGTCTCCTTGTTCTTGAGGGCGCGACCACCGCTGACGACGCGGGCGGCGCTGCCAAGGTCGGGTCGCTCAGAAGTCGTCTCGGTCGTCGAAACAAAGCTCGTGATCTCTGTTCCGCAGAAACAGCCGGGCCGAGTGGACGTCAGGGAAAGCATTCGCAAGAACTTGCAAGTGCACAGAGATGAGAGAGAAGGACAAACCGTCTCCCTCGACGGGCGCGAACTCCTCGACCTCGGCGCTGCCGCCCTCGGCCGCAGCCTTGTCGAACGCCGTCGGCCGGATCGTCACGATTTTGACCGGCTCAGACGAGCGCACGCGGGCGATGATGTTACCAGCGTCTGGAAGTCCCGAGCAGGGTCAGCGATCCGCGGTAAGAAAGAGCAAGACAGACTGTTGGTGAGCAGGGCGACGCACAAACGGGTCGGGTGAACTCCTCGCCGCCAGCCTCAATCTTGACGACGTCGCTAATCATGCTCGCGTCGAGCCTAGGGCGCGCTCGGGTCCAAGATCAATTCCTCCTCATCTCACTCTTGTCAGGCCAAGGCGAAAGAGCGACACGTACAGGGCAGACACGCGCGGGAAGACGTCCTTGCCGATGGCTGAGTGGGACGAAACGAGGTGCGTGATCGACTTGGCGGGGACAATGGCGGCGAGCAACGGCGCCAGGGCTGGGGGCGCGAAGACGCATGCAAAGTCAGCCCCGTTGTTGAGTGAGGAAAGAAGGAAGGGAGGGCAAGGAAGCAGCCGATGGAAGGACGCACGCTCAGACAGGTTGTGCTCGTACTTGGCGGCGCTCGACGTGTAGACCTTAGACAGGCCCTTGATGCTGCAAGCCGGGCGAACAGTGCAAGGCAGCAGGTCAGTCAGCGAATGAATCAAGCGAACAGGAGGAAAATGGAAGCCGCGAGCATGCACCTCTTGACACTGTCGAGGACGGTCTTGACGTCCTCGTCCTTGCCTGTGACCAGCGCGGCAACCTGCGGACGAGAGCGAAGGAGGCGGCAACGAGGTCAGCCTGAGAGAGCTCGTCTCCGAGCACATCGAAGGCTGTAGGCGACAGGCCTCAAAGAAAGATCTACTGACGTCGCCTCCGATCGACTGAGCAGCCGTGACGGCGCTGAAGGTGGCCGGGTTGATGAGCCCGCGCTTGTGCTCGACCCAGACTAGACTCGAGGCGTTGCGGCGGCTCGCCCGAGCGACGGAGAACAGGCGGGACGACGAGGCGGCGGCAGAGGCAGCGCGAGGGGCGAACATCTGGACGATTTCGAGCGGGTGCCGTAAGACAGAGATGTAGGAGGGAAGGACAGCCGAGGGCTGTGATGTGCGTGTCTGGGAGAGGGAGGGCGTGGGGGTGAAGGTAGGAGGGTCAAGGGAGGGGGGGGGGGGCACGGCGGGCGCTTGTGGCTACAGCCGACGTCGTCGTTCGGCCGGGCGGCGGCGAAGCACCTGCCAGCCGCCTCGATTCAGCCCACGACGCCTGCCTACAACAACAGCACAAGCAACTCATTTATCGCTCGGTCATGACCTCCAGCTGGGACGATCCAGAGACCTCAGCAAGAGACGCCCAGCAGTCTGTTAGTGGCGGCGGCGGGGGATGGCCGACGCGTAGGGCCCGACTGGTCGAACTGCTCGGCGACGAGGCAAGCGGCGCAGACGAGCACGAGCTTGGGCGGCTCGTCCATCGGCTCGTCACCCGTCGAGGCAAGCGGCCAGGTGCGTACGCCTCCCCTTGATGCGGCCTCCTGAGTGGAAGTTCTGAGATTTTAACCTCTAGAGTCTCTTGCAGAAGGAGAGGTGGACGCTGTCGCTAGTCTGGCCGTGTCGGAGGACGATTTCGACCGCGTCGCCCACGTCGCCGAGGGCCAATTCGGCCGGGTACGTCGCGTCTCTTCCTCTGCACGCGCTACTCGACCTCGCTGACAGGCGTACTGTGAGGCATGCGCATGCAGGTCGACCTCGTTCGCTGCAAGATGGACCAGCGGCTCTACTGCATGAAGACGATGGACAAGGTCGTTCTCCGCCGAAGTCGCCAGGTGCGTCGTTCTGGCCGACCGCGCGCACGCGACCTGCAGCAAGGTCCGCCGGTTGACCCTGGCGCAACTCCCTCGATGTTCGCAGCACACTTGCCCCGTCCGCGAGCGCGAGATTCACACTCGCGCCGCCCTGGCCGACTTCACGCTGCACGATACGCCTGTGCCGCCGCTGCTGTGCGCGTTCGACTCGCCGGCCGCGCTCCATCTCGTCACTTCGTTCCACCCGGCCGGCACGCTTTGGGACGTCATGTCGCTGCATCCAGACGCGCGCCTGCCCGAGCCCGAGGTCCGACATTGGGCGGTTGGTATGGTCGCTGCCATTCAGTGGCTGCATGCTCAGGGCTGGGCCCATCGCGACGTCAAGCCGCACAACTTTCTTGTCGACGCAGGCCGGGGATGGGGCGGCATCCCGCGCGCCATTTTGACCGACTTCGGTACGGCCGCGCGCGAGACGGCGCCGGGGAGCGGTCGGCTGACCAGGGACGACTGTCTGTGGCCGGTCGGCACGCCTGACTACATCGCGCCAGACGTGCTCGAGGCCCACGAGGATGCGCTCGTCCGAGCCGAGGAGGAGGCCGAGCGTGAAGAGGCGAGCGACGGACAGCTGCCGCTTATCTCCAGCCTCTCGCCGCTCGGGTATGGGCTCGAAGTCGACTGGTGGTCGCTCGGTGTCGTCCTTTTGTGAGTACCATGATTCGGCCCGCTCCGTTCGTCTATGTGCTGGCGCCTACGGACCATACCGACCTCACGCATGCGCGCTCTCGGCAGCGAGCTCGTCTACGGCGAAGCGCCCTTCTTTGCCGACCAGATCGGCGATACCTACTTCCGTATCATCAACTTCGAGGTGCGGCTCTCCTGCTCGGTCTCCGTTCGGTCGGGCGCAAGCCAAGCTGACCCGCGACTTCTTGCCCGCCCCTCGCAGAGCACTCTCTGCTTCCCCGACACTGTGCCTTCGTCCGACCTGTTCCGCGACTTCATCAGAGGGTGCGCCCCGCCTCCCTTGCGCCTGATCTCGTCCGCCCGCTTCTTTGCGCTGACCAACTTGAACCGCTCGTCGCAGCCTTCTAAGCCATGCGTCGATTCGGCTCGGCAAGCGCGGTGGCGACGCTTTAACGGCTCACCCCTGGCTCGAGGGCCACCTGCAGGACCTACCAAGCAGCGGTCCGTCCTCCAGTTTCGTCCCATGTCTCGCGGAAATTGCCCGACACTGACATGCTCGCCCTGTCTTCAGGCATCTTTCTGCCGCCGCCAGCGCCTCTGCAGCCCGCAGCCGTCGCTTCCGACCGGCAGGCATCCGTCAATTCTGCCTTCGCCTTTTCAGACCTCTTCATCTCGTCGCCGTCCATCTCGGTCATGAGCGCCCGTCAGTCGCCCTTTGGGTCAAGGTCGACCCCGGTCGCCTCGTCACGACACACTGCCAGCGAGCGGGCCAAGTCGGTCGCATCCTGGAAAGGCGACGGCATGGAGATCCTCTCGGGCCTGAGCCTTGACTCACCTGGCGCGAAGCAGGCCAACGGGAGCGGTAGCGACGACGACGACGAGCTTGAATGGGAGGGCTTCACCTGGGGCCCAACCCCGCACGCCTTCTCAGCCGTCACATCCATCGGCGTGCTCACGGTCGAGGACTCGGTTGCGGCCCCAGTGTCTCCTCGACCGCCGTCGTCCGGCTCTCGATTGTCACAGACGCCTCTCAGGCCGACGCCACTGAACGCCCACAACTCGTTCCAGACGCCGCTGCGCCCATCACCAGCCTTGAGTGCGGGCACATCTACGGCGCGCCGCAGCCGGCCCATGTCGGAGCAGCGCCAGCTGCAGGAGATGGTCGACTGCGTCGGCATGTCTGCCCGCCGGAGAGTACTGGAGAGCGGACGCAAACCGCGCCTGCTCATCCTCAAGAAGGTTGATGTCGACAGCCGACTCGCCACCTTTGGTCGAGGCGCCAATCGCAACGTGACAGATTGTGCTCGAGGCTCGCCGACACCGTTCCGGTCGTCGCTGATTCTCTCAACTCAGCCCGACCCATTCTCGGACGCTGCGGCCAAGGACAGTCGCTCGTCACGCCCGGCGTCGCCGCTCGACTGGGAAAGCCGTCTCAAAGGCGCCAGCGCCAACCTCGCACGCATCGAGAGCAACCTCGACAGCGTCCGTCAGCGCGTCCTCTCCTGGGGCCCTTAGAGGCTTCCTTGCCATCCGCTTTCTTCGCTCAACGATTAGACACGCACACGCACGCCCCTCGCTTCGCATTTCCACCTGTAGCATCGAAGCCTCTCGTCGCACCATTCAATGACTTATGACGATCTTCCTCGCTCGTCGGTCAAGGGATCATAATGGTAGTCATGAGATGTCGTCGCCCGAGATCGTGCCGTTCGTCCTCCTATCTGCTCTCCTGCTCGCCCCTCTCAGCGCGGCCTGTCGAACGCCCTTTCCCTCCCCGCGAGCCTCCCCGCCGTCAGTGCCTGCTGTGCCTGCTGATACATCCTCGCCATCCGGCCCCAGGCGACGACGGTCCCTTCGAGCATCGCCAGATTCTCCGGCGTGAAGACGTCGGCGTCGGACGGCGGGGCCGTCTCCTTGCCCGGCGGGGAATGGACGAGGGCGTGCATGCTGCGCACGCACGAGATGGCCGCCAGACTCTTGGTCGAGGTTGCGGCCAGGATCTGAGGGGAGAGTTGTAAAGAAGTGGGTTGTCAGCGCCGCGCGACATCCCATTGTTCCCGGGAGTCCTACAAGACGAACCTTCAATGCCTCCCTGGCCTGCGACCCGCTCATCTCGTCAATCTCGCGCTCTGTTAACTCGTCGATGCCGGGCTTGGGCTTATGAGCGGCTGCCGCCTCCGCCGCTGCTGCCGCTGCCGCCTGGGACGACAGATTGGCCCAGTAGGCCTGATCGACGACTAGTCCAGTCGTGTCGCGCACCATGGTCCGCAGCGTGTCGACCTCGTCGTTGGCCGCCGACAGCGCCTGAGACAGCGCAAGCAGGCCGAGTGGGCGAGTCTGAGCGTGATGAGACAGCGAGCTTGTCAGCAGAAGCATTTGAGGGTACGCAGATGGGGGGCCGGACGGCTGCAACGTACGAGAAAATCCCGTCGTTCTTCCTCGTCATGTGCCGCTTCGGTTGAAAACAAACCCTGATGCTCTTCTGCGGCTTCCTTCTTTTGAGACAGCGGCGGCGAAGCGGGTATCGGAGGCACGAACGCGCTCTGATTCTGCTCCTCGAGCGCCTCCTTTTGTGCGAGCTGCATCGTCAGGCTCGTCGTGCGCGCCCCCGGCGCACGACTGCGAAAGCCGTTTGTCGTCGACGAAAGGCCGTCTGGGAGCTGACGACTTGCATGCGTCGGCTTGGCTGCTGGTGCTGGCGGCGTAGGGACGGCTTCATGGTAGGGCGGAAGCGACGGGACAAAATTGTTGAAGATGGGCGGCCGAGCGAGGACGTTTGACCGAATCGGCTGGGACGCGCTGCGCGAGAAACGTCGCCTCGGCATCCCTTGCGCCGGCGGCGCGGGTGGCGGAGGAGGTGAAGTTCCTCGGGGTAGGGTCGCGTCCGGGTCCAGAGCCGTCTGCGCCGACGACGACGCACCCGACGAGGACGACATGGGCGAGGCAAAGACAAAGTCCTGCGGCAGAGACGTCTGGTGGCGATGCCAGGCGCTCAAGGGCGACGAGTTGCCGCTAGGGTAGGGCGACGTGTGATTCTGCCGCGTTGGCAGCTCGTGTGCGTAAGGAAACGACGAATTGTCGTCGTCATCCGAGGACGAGTCGGACGACGACAGCGCGTTGCCGGGCGGCGCAATGTTGCCCGGCCCGGCTGTCGCCGGACCTGAGGGCGCAAACGGGTCCTCCTCGAGCGTCAGGTCCTTGGCTGTTTCAAACATAGTTAGATGAATTGACGATGTGTGAGAAGCGGCGCTGGCAACCGAAGTGACAGCGGCGGCCGGTGCGCGTGTCGACGGCGACCCGGGCGGCAGGATGCGGGCCGAGCTTCGCAGCTGCGCACGGGGCGACGCCACCGGCGGGGCGACCCTTTGCTTGAAAAGCGGCGACAAGGGCGTGACGGGCACGGAAAAGATGTTGAGCGAGGCGACAGGCTCCGTGGGTGAGGTTGAGTGCGGTCGGGTCGGCAAATCGCTGGTCGGCCGAGTGACTTCGTGACGGCCAGTGGACGACAGGGGCAAGGCGGAGGAAGACGACGTCTGGCGCAAGGGCAGCCGACCTGAGGTCGCCGGCGGAGGCTGTAGAGACGACAGAAAGAAATGAACTCAGTGTCCAGGGCTGCCTCGCACGAATGAGAAGACAGACTCCGGGACGCACGCCGAGTCCAAGGGCAAGCGCTGGCTTGCTGAGCGTCGCGCTGCTGCTCGCGTCGTCGTCCCCTGCCGCCTTGGCCGCCCCATCCGAGCCGAGCAAGCGCAACATGCGCGCAAAGTCGTCGTTGTCGTCTTCAATCTCTTTGCGCACGACGTTTCCCTTCTTGGCGGCCGCGGTTCCGCTCGTTCGGCGCGGAGGTGGAGTGTATGACACTGGCGGTCGAGCCTCGGCAGCCGTGCCGTCGGCTGCAGCGCTCGGACGCGTCGAGCCGCTGCTCGAGCTCGACGGGGTCCGGTCGGCCGGGCCAAAGGACGCCGGCAGGTGCTCGTCCGATAGCTGAGGGTAGGCAAAGTCCATCCAAAAGGACCGGGGACGACTTGCTGGCCAAGACGGGCCCGGCAAAAGAAGGCAGGATGATTGGATGGATGGATGGATGGATGGATGGATGGCGGTCGAGCCCGGGAGCGTGGGCTGAAGTCGTCGGCGAGCGGCTCACGCGCTGACGCACGACATCTCGTGGCAGCACAGGACCACGATTTGAGCGCCCGCACACTTGACAGCGCCATCACACGCTCTACCGCAAAACAGTCAAGAAGCTTGCCAGGGCGTCTAGCAAGAGGCGGACGAGGATGCAGACAAGTGCCTGCTGCACGCGCGCCCGAACTGGCGGAGGCAAAGCCCAAACTTGGGATCATTGCCGGGTTTCTCGAAGCGGCAGCTGTTTTCTGAAATTTCAATTTCTCCGCTGCGGCGCGCCCTCGACGTGCACTTGTGTTCCTGTGTCCAAGAAGGATCGTCCACTCATTAACGGCATCACTATTCGACCGTCATCTCAACGTCTTCGTCGCTCTCGTCCTCGTCGTCGTCGAGCGTCCCGCTCTCATCGCTGCCGTCCTCGCCGCTCTCGGCCTCCTCGCGCTCGAGCTCATCCAGCCGGATTCGCCAGCGCTCCTCGACGCGCTCGCCGAGGGCACCGACGGCCTTTGGCAGGCTGCGCAGGACGTCGCGGACGGCCTTGGCGTCGCCGATGCTGCGGACAAACTCAAGGTAGGCGAGGTAGCACTCTACCTCGCTCTCCTCGCGCTCGAGCTTCTGCGGTGCGGTCTCGGCGCCCGCTGCCCGGCTGGCCGACGCTTGCCACTGGGCAAAGAGAAAGTCGAGCACAGGCCGCGGGTCCGGGAGCAGCTGCTCGTGGAAGAAGGCGGAGGCGTAGAAGGCCGCCGTTGGGAGGTACGACTTGTGAATGCGACGAAGGGTGGCGAGGCGCGATTCCGTTGGCGGTGGATTGGCCAAGGGATGCAGGACGGGCAAGAACAGGCTGAGCAGGTGCGTGTGGATTGGAAGGGACGAGGTGGTCGAAGTCGCCGTCGTCGGCGGCGTCGTCAGCGACCGACTGAGGATCGCGTGCGCGGCCGTATCGCGCTCGGCCGGCGCGAGCGTGTCGAGGTGGTCGGCGACGGCGGTCCAGAGACCCTCCCAGCCCTCGCGATCAAGCGACTCGTCGTCGGCGTAAGCCGACAGGCCAACCTTGACGGCCGGTCGGGCGACGTCGGCGGCCCGGCTCGGGTCAAGCTGCAGTACGGCACGCAGGCGGGCGGCCCAGACTAGGGCCGACGAGGGGAAGAGCGCGGTTGCTTTACGCGCAAACGACAAGGCCTTTCCAGGGGTGGACGACGTGGCGAGGACCGAAATCTGGTCGGCCTGGATGAATGGCGTCGTCAATGGCGGCGCGAGGAGCGTCGCAAAGTGGTGTGCGAGGTATTGTTTCTGTACATTCAAAATGATGCAGAACGGCAAGGAGAGGATCAGTCGGCTGCGAACCAGAGAAAGCTGACTCGAGGGGCGAGAAAAAGAAGGCGCACGAGCGGTCCCTCGTCAGTCTTTGCGATCCACTCGTCGAGCCGCCGAGCCCACTCCTCGGCCGCGCGCGCCTTCTCGGCGCCGTCGAGCTGCGTGAGGCCCTCCTTGAATGTTGCTACCATGTGTTGGAGACCGTCCACGACGGCGCGGCCGTCGAGCGGCGAATCCTCCTCGACGCTCTCGGGAAGCGGGTACGGCCGGTCGACGAGCTCGCGCTGGGCGAGAATCGACCACGTCGACGCCTTGCCCGGCAGCGACTCCCTGAGCGACGGGTAGAGCACGTGGGACAACAACTCGGCCCGGAGCGGCGTCGGAAACGCGCGGACGAGGTCGATGAAGGCACGATGGACGGCCTCGTCGGCGTTGAGCGCCTTCTTGGCGCCCTCCCACACGAGCTTCCAGATCCCGCCGGCCATGATGACCTGCCGACCCTCCTCGCTCTCCATGCCCTCGTCGGCACCCTCGCCTGCGGCGCCCGTGACACCCAGCACGGCCCAGCGGCGGCGAATGCGCTCGATGAAGACGAGCTCCATCTTGGCGTACTCGGTCCAGAGCGGCAGGCAGTTTGGCAGCAGGCGCAGGCCGCGCTGCAGCAGCCGCCGGGCCGACAACGGCGACAGCAGGTCGTTGAGCTGGTGGTTCGACAGCAGAATGTACAGCGTCGGGTTGGTCGGGTGATGCAGCAGCGCGTCTGTCAGAACCCGACCAATGAGCTTCTTGGCCCGTTGCGCCTTGGCCACCTCCGAGTACTGGATCCACAGGCCGACGTCGCCCTTGAACTTGCTCGTCGCTCGCTCAAAGATATTGAGCGCCCGCCGCTGAAGCGAGAAAGACGATACCGAGGGCTTAGTGTCGCCGTTCTCTGTAAGGTGCAGCAAAGGCAGCAAGATAGCAGACGTCAACCCGGTGGGCCCTCTAACACCGGGGCAGAAGGGTGAGAAAGAGAAGAGCACGCACTGCGCCGCTTGAGCCGCATCTTGCGAAGGGCGTCGAGGTTGAGCTCGTAGGCCGCGTATCGCAAGAAATCCTCCTTGCGCGCAACACGTCGGATGAGCGCTCGCTCAAAGCCCGTCCGGCGCTTGACAATCTCGCGAATCTCGTCCTGCGGGAGCGGGCGTGAGAAATGAAGGGCAGGTCAGCTGGCGGCGCGCGCGGAGGCGAGCGAGCGGGCGGCGCATGGCCGAGGGACGAACGGGCGTGAACAGTTTCTTCTCCTGGAGGTCCTGAAGCTCCGGGAGCATCTGCTCAAGCCTGCCAGACGCATTAAGACGATGGTCAGCCTCAGGCACGGACCAAGGACAACCGGTGCTACGAGAGCTCAAGTTGAGAAGGAAGCGCGGGCTAACATGTAGTCGACCTTCTCGGACATGGTGGTCTAGCGGCGTCCGCGCCCGGCTGGAGATCGAGGGTTGTTGGGGAGGAGGAGATAGAAACGAGGTCTGTCTTAGCTGTACGAGGTCAAGGCAAGAGGGCTGTGGATGTGGCAAAGAGCGTGGGGGTTGCGTCGTGTTCGTGTGTTTCTGTGGTCGAGGTCCGCAAGGGGGTCGTCGAACCTGCCTCGACCCAATAATGGACCTTTGAACCTGCATTGGTTACCGCCCTGCTCGCAAGGTGGAGGGCTCGCGACCTGTCCCAATGTATCGAGTGTCCCCGCTCGTCTCCCCCCTTGCTTGGAAACCTCGACAGGCTCTGATGACCTTCCATGGCCCTGCCCAGTCCTCCTCCTCACTCGAAGCACACCGATCCCTCCGATCCAGCATCCAGTGGTAGTGCACGGCCTTACTTCTTTCGCGTTTCAGGAGCTCTTTCTCGGCAACCAATCGTCTCAAGCGCGCCAGCCCTCACCTCGACGCACCGCCTGCAGGTCAGCCCGCCTCGTCGCCGGTCGGACGCGCGCGCGTACACATCAACAAAGCGAGCTTAGGTCGCTCCGGCGCGACCCAAGCAGGCCTCTCTATCGCGCGCAGACGTGCAGGGTTGATCTCTGGCGATCTTCAGCAGCATGTACCCGCCCGCTCGGTGCGTTCCTTCAGTTCTGTTGCGCGGCACGCGCTGTGGCGCTGTCGGCAGACGACACTGCTGAAAGCTACCGTCCGGCGCCCTCTCCTCTCACTCTCGCTTTGCCAGCGCGACTGCCCCACAGGCCGCAGGGACGAGCACGGCGACGTTGCAGTCCCTGTTCAAGCTGCTGCTGCCCGACGTGCCATCGCCGACGCCGCCGCTTCTGACGACGTCCGAGGCCCAGTTGCTGCTGACGCTTCTGCACTCGCCGCCGTCGTCCAATCCGCACCAGCTGGCGGCGCTCGCGCTGGCCGAGCTGTGCCACCTCTCGCGACCCACCGCGGCCAAGGCGCTTGAGCTCGACGCGCACCTCGACCAATGCTTCTCGGCCGTCGTCGACGACTGGGTCCGCCACGGGACTGAGGACGACCGCTGCCGCGCCGTTGGCTTTGCCTGCCGGCTCGCAGACGTCGTTCCGTCGGCGGCCGTCCGCATCCTGTCCCGCCCGGCACTCCTGCTCGATCTCTTCTCGGC
This sequence comes from Cystofilobasidium bisporidii, assembly GCA_014825535.1. Lineage (NCBI taxonomy): Eukaryota > Fungi > Basidiomycota > Tremellomycetes > Cystofilobasidiales > Cystofilobasidiaceae > Cystofilobasidium > Cystofilobasidium bisporidii. The sequence continues at coordinate 22,172 of MVAK01000070.1, read as the reverse complement.
CGCGTCGGCTCCGTGCGCGCCATCGTCGTCGTCGGCCCCTTACGTGCCGCCGTCGTCAGCGTTGCCGCTAGCGCTGACGGCGCTGCTCGGCCAGCTCATTGGCTTCAAGGACGGTATCGCGCTTCTGCTTCAGAGCGACGTCGACGTCCCGCGCTGGCTCGAAGAGCAGTACCAGAACACAAGCGGAAACCTCGAGCTGCGCGCTAAGGCCGCCGGGGTTCGCGTGCGCCTCGGCAGGGAGCTGCTCGCGACCGTGGGCGAGGATACGGACGACGACGGCGCGTTCGATGACAATTCGACTGTCGCTCCACCCGCGACCGCAACCGACGATGAGGCGGACGAGGCCGAGATTGACGCGCGCATGGCCGACATCTCGCTTGTCTGCGACGATGATGACGCCCTGTCGCAGCCTCAGCCGCTCTGCTTGCACCAGCCACCGCAGGCCAACGGCCACGCGCCGCCTCAAAACGAGCTAAACGGGCATGCCACAGCCGACGTCGACGACGAGGATGACACCAACAACTCCTTTGCCGAAACCTCTTTCATGTCGGTCGTGTCCCAGCTGGGCGCTGTCGGTGCCGATTCTGACGGCGGCGCGGTCGACGGAAGCTCCCATCCCTCCACAAGCGCAAAGAAGAAGCGCAAAAAGAAGAAGAAGTCGAAGGCCAGCAAGGCCGCCGCTGCTGTTGCCGAATCGGATGCGCAACTGCAGACCGAGCAGCTGCACGTCGACATTGCAGCGGCCGCTGCTGCGTCTCTCTCTGCCGACCCAACCGCATGGCCGCCATCGACCGGGCCGACCGACGCCGATGCGCTTGCGCTCGCGGCAGCGGCCGCGCACGTCGACGCTCTCCTGGCCGAATGGCTCCTCTTTGCGACACAGAAGCGAGCGGGCCGGACCGTGCTCTCAATCGCACAGGGCGTCGCGATCCTCGACAAGCATCGGGCGATGCCCGAGGGGACGTCGGCGTTCCTCGGCGCCTTTTACGGCCTCGCGACGCTCTCTGCCCGACATGCTGTTAAGGACCTGCTCGCGGCCAACGTCCAGTTCCTCGGCTGCCTCTTCAACCTGCTGTGCTCTTGCGCGCACGACGACGTGGGCTTGCTCGTCGCCATGTGCCAAATCCTCTACAATCTCGTCGCGTTCCGGCCAAGCGTCCAGCAGGGGCTCGAATGCCCTGCCAGGGACCCGCCCATGGCTCAGGGAACCGGCGCCGATGACGACGACTACCAGGTCGAGCTCATGACCTACTTTTGGAAGCAGGATTCGGCCGTTATCCGGCGGGCAGAGCGTGCGTCTTCGTCCATTTCACAGTCCTGTCCTGATCTGTCGTCTTCCGGCCAAAACGCTGAGTGATTGATTTCCCCCTCCCTGCTCTGTCTCGCCAGGCCTCGTTTCGGCGAGCATTATCAGCATCCTTGTTCGCGTCTCGCAACAGTACGGTGCCGAGGTTGCCCAGGTCATCGGCCCAACGATTCGCGCGTTGGCCGAGATCGAGGGCGCGCGCGAGGAGCTGCGCAAGGAGGGTGGACCTCTCTCGGCGCTTTGGATGATGAGTGCGTGCTTCTCGCACGGTCCGCCGGTCGTCCCTTCTATTCGCTGACCACCCCTTTCTTCTTCACAGGTCAAATGCTGCCGGCCGCGCCCAAGAGCAGCAAGCAGGATCAGGTCCTGGGCCAACTCGAGGGAGCGCTGCTCCAGACGTTGCACGGTGCGTCTTCCGACTCTCACCGTCGCTGCATCTGTCAGCAGGAGGGATCTCCGTCTGACACATCACCCATCCCCGCTCTCGCAGGTCTCGCCTTGATGGTCACGGGAGCGACTAAGGAGGAGCTCGAGTCAACTATCTCGCCCGTCGAGGACCTCGTCGCACCCATCTGCCTCCTTCTCTTCACCGACCGCGACATCCTTCCCGGCCTGCTGAAAGCTGATGCGCTTGCGGCGCTCAAGAGCTTGACGTGCTGCGGGGCGGACGTAACGGACGAGATCGCTTCCTTTCACGGCTACGAGCTCATGCGATTCCTCGAGCGCGTGCGTCCACAGTCTGGTCCGCAGTGCAGCACCCGTTGTCTCACAGAGCGCTGATCTTCACTCATACCTTCGCTTCCTAATAGCTCCTCGTCGGACAGGACTATTACCTCAGCCGCGAGGCCAACGCCCTCATCTACTGCCTGTTCCACTCGCAGTCACCCGCGGCTTTCCGCTACCTCGAGCTCCCGATCGACAGTCCGACAGTGCTCGGAGCAATGCCGACAGGGGGCGACCCACCCCCTGCGCCGACGCCCAAGTCGCAGGGCAAGCGTCCGGCCCGCTCTACCTCAAACGGGGCCGCCGCGCGCGGGTGGAAGCTCCTCAACCTCCTGCTTGTGACGGCGGCGACGGCATCCAACGAATTGTCCATCCGGCTGTGCGCGAGCGCGACGCTCACCGACATCATCACGGCGCACCCGACCGAGGCGTGCCAGATGCTGCTCGACCACGCAAACGATGCCGCCCAGCAGCGCGACGACGCTCTGCGCCATTTGCTGACGCTATTTCGTCCGCAGCCGGTCAACTCGGCCGGCCGGCTCGAGACTCGTGTGCACGCCGGCGTGCGTCCATCCTTTCTCCTGCCCCCTCCCGCTTTCCCAATGTCGCTGACCTGCCTGCGTACCCCACAGCTGGTCGATCGAGGCGCCTTCATCCTGCTCAACACGGTCCACAGCTGCTCGATTGTTGATCCCGATCTCCTACAGACGCTCAAGCGGCTTGATGCTCGCGCGGCGCTGCAGGCTTCCGTCGCGTCAGTCCGGGCGATTCGCGCGGCGGCGCTCGAGCAGGACCTCGGCCGGCCAACCGGCGAAGACCTGCGGCGCGAGCTGCTTGGCAAGCTCAAGCTCGTCATGGCGCTGCTCGAGGGCAGGAGCCTCGAGGACATTCAGTGGCGCGTCCTTGGCGCATAGAGTGACGAGCTCCGTTTGCAGTCGGTCGGGCGGGCGGGTCGCCTGGCGGGCGCTTGGCCACTCGATAACAGCGACATGATCCAATGGCCTTGAACTCCACTCCCAATCGGATCAATCCCATACGTAGCAGCGCTCCTTCTTGTGCACAGGGTACGGACTTAAATGGACTAGCGAGCACGAGGGATGCGTCTTCTCAGAGGTCGGGCTTCAGATAATGCCAGCTTGATCACAGGGATTTCGCAAATCCGACGGTCGCACCATTGACTTCCGACGTCGACCTGCCTCAGCCGACGCCCTCCCCTCAACCTGACCCTTGCCTTAAGGAAAGCACGACCCGATGGCCGCCGCCCAGAACAACAGTCCGGCGGTAGACGCCGACGACGATGTCGAGGACATCTTTGCCTCGTTCTCAGACCTTCAGGGCGAGCGCGCCATCATCCACACCCCCGGCCTCGTCCGCTATGGACCCGTCGCGGTGACGGCCGCGCCCAAGGGTCCGTTCCGCCCCTGCTCGCCGTGCAGAGAGAACCTGATTTCTGGCTTGCCTGCCGTCAGAGCTGACCGAGGTACTCCCTGCCTTTGTTCACAGAGGGTCAATCGATACATAGGATGGCAGACCAATTCTTCTCGTCTGGCGTCGTGCGTGCTTTCAAAGCTGGCTGTGGCTGCTCCTGCTTTAGTCTGCTCGGCCCCTCTCCGAGCCTGCCTGACCGACCGTGACTGACCTGCCGCCCGGCCGCCCTCGCAGGCCCTCGCAGAGATGGTCGATCTCGCGAACATCCCGTACTTTGGGCGCACGGTCTTGGAGCTCGGCTCCGGTGCGGGCCTGCCGTCCTTGCTGGCCTCGACGACGGCCAAGCCGCCCAAGAGTGTGCTCCTGACAGACTACCGTGCGTCGCTCGCCCACTCTCTTCCGCACCTTGCCGCGAGGCCCTCTCCACATCAACTCTGACATCTACTTCATTCCTCTTCCTGTCTACAAGCGGCCGACGAGATCACCAACAACTTGCGGGCGAACGTCGAGCGCAACCTGCCGGTCGCCCATGAGGGCTGCAAGGTCGACTGGCGCGGGTTCGAGTGGGGCACGGATGTCGAGCCCTTGCTGTACGTCGCCTTTCCCTCTTCCACTCGGCTCTGGACCCGCTCAGAGAGCTGATGGCTGCGCGCGCTCGCGCGGCTGGTCTCCCGCAGGCAAACGCTCGACGATCCCTTGACCGGCTTCGACTTCATCTTCCTCGCCGATCTGCTCTGGCTCACGCCCAACCTGCCGGCGCTCGTCAAGTCGTGCAGCGAGACGCTCGCTAAGACGGCCGATGCAACCGTCTGTGCGTCTTGATTACCTCGCACTGTCTGCTGCATCGTGGCGCGCCTATCGACTCACGCCTCAGACCGATTTGCGCTTTCGCGACGCAGACATCATCGCCGGTGACTACACGACGCAGGCGTCGATCGACCTCTTCTTCGACGGCGCGACGGAGATTGGCTTCCGCGCGGGACCGCTCACGTTGTCGTCGGCGTGGGAGGGTCGCCTGATCGAGGGCCTCGTCGGGCTGGACGAGGAGCAAAACGAGGCGACGTGGAGGGAAGCGCTCGGCCGGCGCAAGCGGAGGGTCAAGGGCTGGTGGATGCGCTGGGATGGGTCCAAGGTCGAGTTGAGACCATGACCTGCGCTTGTACGACTCTCCCGTGGCGCTCTTCCTGGCTGACAATCCGCCGGGCGTACCCCGCTGACTTTGACCCTCGCTGACGGGCTCTTCGGCGCTTGGGCATCCCGGCTGTCGAGCAAGGAGGGGATGGGATCAGGGAAACGCTATGGTCGTCGAGATATGACCACGGGCTTGGAAGGTTTCTAGGGTTTCGCTCTTGGCTGTTCAGCGCGTCTGCGACAGAGGGATTTGGGGAGCGGCAAGACATCAGCCGCCGCTCAAGGGCTAATGTTTTGCGCGCATGAGTAGATCATACAAGGTGATTTCGACGACGAGCATCGACTGATCGTCCTTGCCGTTCTTGGAGACGCAGTACATCGCCGTTTCGACGTTTAGGCGGCGGCCGGCGGCGAGCGCCCCGAAGATAACCAAAGCGTCTCGGACGGTGACGCCGTCGCCAGGTCGCCGTAGCCGAATTGGCCGAAGATCTGCTGCTACGCATGCTGCCGTACGAGGAGTGAGGGCATGTTCTTGAAGTCAATCATGGCCGGATGTTGGGGGCTTGTGGTCGCAAGCGGCGACGATTCGGGCAGTTGTGCAGTGGTATGCCCCCCCCTTCTTCTTCTCCGCGCCCTCTCCTTACCTACCCCCACCGCAGACCTGCGGTACCCTCTCTCCTCATGCTCCTCGTCAACACCATGTCGAAGCCGCCCCTGCCGGTCGAGATCTGGCTTGAGATTGTTGGCCACCTGGGCTACCTCGCTCTGCGCCGCGTCGGCCGCCTCAACAGGTCCTTCCGGCAGCTCGTCGCCCACCCCTCGCTCGACTTCGTCATGTTCCGCACGTCTTCGATTCAGGTACCGTCTGAGCCGAGCCCAACCAAGTGGGTCGCGCATTCGCTGCTGAGGGCGGTGCGGTCCATCGGCAGGAACGCAAAGGGCGACATCACCGTCGTCCTGAGCAAGTCCGGGCGCCGTATACCGGTCGAGCGGCTGACCGAAGCCGGAGAGATGGTCTCGCGACCGCCACGCACGCGGATGGTCGTCATTCAAGACAAGGATCCATCGCGGAGGGAGCTCGGCATCCTCGTCGATGAGGATGGCATCACCATCGCCCAGGCCCTCCGCCTGCTGCACGCAGCTGTCATTGCACGAGGCCGAGGCGATCCTCGTGCTTGCGATCTCCTCGGCGGACAGCACGTCTTCCGAAGTGGTCTATCGACTGCCTTCCTGAAGCCCCGAGAGGGACTCCGCACTCTGCAGGTCGTGTGCCTCGGAATCCCTACCATATGGTGCGCGTCCAAATGCCGCTCAGCTTCCGCCCCCCCGCCGCAAGGCAACAATCATCTGACGCCCGGACTCTCCCACCGTCCACAGGGAGCCCTGAGTCCAAGCTCGCTTAGGCGACGCCAACGCCTGTCGACAACGTGCCGTGGCCGCATGCATCCGACGCCCCCATCCCTTTCCACCCAGCCAGCTGTCCCCTCGTTCGCTTCGGTACTGCCTCCGACCCGACGCCGCTATCCGATTCTTTCAATGTCGCCTTTGCCGATTCTCTCCCTGTAAGACCCCTGCGGGCGATCGTGTGCAAAGCAGGCGACCATAGAATCTCTGGCGAGAGGCGGCCTGCCGCCGACGATAGACGTCCAAGGAGCCGCGCCTGCCGGGCGAGTCGAAGACGGGCGGGCAGCTTGATCAGTGGCAACGGTTGTGTCTTCAGCCCCGGGCAAGGTCGGAGGTCAAGTGACTGGCACCTAGGTGAGCAGAGTCTGGCTGCTCGCCTGCCTCTCGCCGCTCTTTGCCGTAGTGAGCTCGTCAGACGCCATGAGTGCGCGATCACTTGGTGACGGGTCGTACGCCGGCGCCCGTGTCCGACAGGCCGACGCGCTTGTTGATCTCGGCAACCTCCTTCTCGTAAGCGCCTGTGTCGTCGATGTTTGAGAGGAAGGCGTCAGCTTCCGAGTTGAGCGAGGATGTGCGCCAGACCGTCTTCTCGCGCACGTACGCACGCGCACACAAGGCAGTCGCAGAGGGAGAGGCAGGCACGTACTGAGCTCCTTGGCCTTCTTCTTGCCCGAGCCAGGTTCGCCGCCACCCTCGACGGCGTCCGATTTGCGCTTTGAACGGTTCTTGAAGCGCGCGTCCTGAGCCTTCTTGCTGTTGGCGCGTCCGACGGTCAGGCGGGACGGCGAGTGAGGCGCAGCGGTCATGGAGGCGGATCGAGTAACGTGGGCAAGCATGGAAGGATAAGATCAGACACAAGAACTCCTTCGGCAACAGTAACGGGAGGACCAGATCGCGCACCGAGCGAGTGCCTCCTCCCTCTTCTGCTTCTCGATCTCCTCCTGCAGCCGTCAGAGAGAAGGGAGGCGGGGAAAGAAGGCGGCCGCGCCGACGCGACAGACGGGCGCAGGTCAGCCTACTGAGCAACTTCAGGACGCGATGCAGAAGAGACCCTTTATCGGGACTTTGAGACTACAAGACGCACCTTCGTCAACCTCTTCTTGGGCAGGACTGGTGCTGCTGCAGGTGGGCTGAGGGCCGTTGTCGGTTTGGGCGCGGCGGCCGCGGCCGGCGACGCAGAGCCTCGCGTGGTCGCCCCGACCGCCGATTCGGGGGCGGCGGCCTGCGACGCTGCTGGATCTCTCAAAGGAATTGTCGAAGATGTCGTCGACATGACTTGTGGGAGAACTACTCTGAGCGGGAAGGAGAAAAGAAGCGAATGGACGTTCGTCGTTCAAGGGTCAGCAAGGGTCCGACCGAGAGCCCAACCTGGCAATGGACCTGCCAACGTCGACCCCGGGTCCCAGCTCGCCTCGCCGCCTCGAACGGCTATACAACGCTCCCTCTGCCTACTTACAAACTACGTACCTGGTCGCCCTCTCTCCCGCACGATGGCCTTCCCCGCTGTGACGTCGTACGCGTCGCCGTCGTCGTCCTTCTATTCGCTCGCCGTCTCGCCGACGGACCAAGCGCTTGCGCTCGGCTCCTTCTCGCTCGACCCGCACTCGCCCAACTCGCTCTCCATTTTGTCGACGCCGTCGGCACCGTCGACGTCGTCCTCGGCCCGGCTGGGCCTGCTCGCCAGCGTCAATGTACCCTACCCAGTCACGAGCATCGCGTGGGACGTGACGAGCGCGCGCGAGGGGCGCGAGGCTCTCGGCACAACGGGAGATGCGCTGCGGGTCTACCAGGTCCGGGAAGGAAGAATCGGCGAGGTGGCCTGCCTGGCGCATGTACGTTCCCGCCCTCCTCTTGTCGTGCTCCCATCTTGATAAAGAGGGATGACCGCTCGAGATTCGAGCTGTCGCGAGAGCTGCCCATGCAGAGTCGCAGTCGGCTCGCCGCCATCTCTTCCGCGGCACAGGGGCGCGCATCGCCTCCTGCCCGTCCCTGACTGACCTCCCTGGTTCCCTCCTGCCCGCCAACTAGACCAAACCTATCCCGTCCTCGTCCCCCTCGGCTTCGAACTCGCCAGCGTCAGGCACCCCGGGCTTGAGCCACAAGAACTCGCCTGCGCCGATGACGGGCCTATCGTGGAACGCGTTCAACCCGTCGATGGTCGTCACGTCGTCGATCGACACGACGTGCACCGTCTGGGACGTCAACCAGCATGTCGCCGTCACGCAGCTCATCGCGCACGACAAAGAAGTCTACGACGTGGAGTGGTTGCCCAACTCGCCAGCTCAAATCTTTGTCTCTGTCGGCGCGGATGGCTCGCTGCGCGCGTTCGATCTGCGCTCGCTCGAGCACTCGACGATCCTGTACGAGTCGCCGGCGCCGTCGGCGTCTAGCCCGGCAGCCCAGGCTAGCGGCGGCCTCGTCAAGATCGCTTTCAATCCATCTGACCCCAATTACCTCGCGACCTTTTCGCCGTCGGGCTCGGCCGTCCAGGTGCTCGACATGCGCAGCCCGGGCACGGCCGTAGTGGAGTGCCATGTCGGCGGACGCGTCAACGCCCTCTCATGGGGCTCGGCCAAGCATGACGGCCGGGGCGGCCTTTGTGTCGGTTCCGACGACGGCCTGCTCTCGCTCTTCGACACGTCGTCGCCATCACCGTCGTCACCACCAGGGGCGAGCGCCTCGATCATGCCGTCGAACCCGCCGCCGTCGGCGTCGTCGACAGCGGGCTCGAAGAGCGCATCCGACCCGCCCGCAAGCAGCAAGCAGCCGGCAAGGCCGAAAGCTGTCTTTGACGCCCCCGGCCCGGTCGACGGCCTTGCCTGGGGCGCGGCTGGCGAATGGGTCATTGGCACGGGCGGGTACAGCAACGGCGCGGCCGGGGGTTGGGTCCGGGGCGTCAGGGTCGTTTGAGGAGCTGCGCCAGCCGGGCTCACATTGCCCTCCCCACCCTTTCGGTCGATCCGTTTGGTCTTCTCGTGCCGCGGCCGACCCGCCCGCCCTTCTTCAAATTGTCCTCTTTCCCCCCCCCCCCCCCCCCGACTCTCGCCATCGAGCCGGCTCTTGGCATGACGCGGCCGACATTGCCAACCCTCGTCAAGGATGTCTGTCGCGAGGCTGCTCAAGTGGACAAGTGAATGGCGAGTCGTCGCCAGACGACGCGTCGGCGGGCCAGCGAACAGGACGTACAAGAGCTTGGTTGCCCTCTGGCAGCTGTCTAGGGCGTGCAGCTCAAAGGGGTGGGTTGCGTCGATCGTCGTCTTCCGTGATGGCCGTGCTCAATCGACATCAAGCCGACAGAAGATTCGAAGTGCATAGAGAGGGTCGGGGCAAGAGCAGATGAGTGGGAGGAGGACGCGGGAGGCAGAGCAAAAAGGGCATGTGCGAGCATAGGCGAGAGGGTGCAAAGATGGCATGAGAGGCAAGATCGTGAGCGAATCGTGCAAGATCGTAAGGTAAGGTGGGAGGGAGGCTGTCACGGCACCAGCTGAGAGAGCAAGAGGAAGGACAAGGTGACAGCAAGGACAAGAAAATGGGTGACATGTGGGGCGGACTGCAAAGATGCGACGAGGCGCAGCGCGAGGGCTCGGCCCTCAGGCCTTCGGTCTCATCTCGGCCTTGAGAAAGCGCGCCACCTTTTTGCGCATGACCTCCTCGGTCCCTTCACGCTGGCTGCGGACGACAGCGCCAACGTCGCCGGGCCATTCCGGCTCCCATGCCGCGCGCAGCTTGTCGTACATGTCTGTCTGCTGGCGCACGGTCGCGTTGTAGATGACGCGGTGCAGCGCTGCGCGCAAGTCGGCCAGGTATTGCGGGAGAGGAGGCTTTGCCGTCGACGGCGCCTGGTTCGAGGTCGACGACAATTCGGGCAAGAACGACAGGGCAGACCGAATGATCGAGGGCTGGCAGGCGGCGCCGAGCTTGGCGCGGATTGACTCCAGCTCGGCCTGCGAGAGGACGAGCTGATCAGCGACATGGCGCGAAAGGGAGCCAGGATGGACGAGGCGGGTATAGAGGCGACGCACGCTGATGTCAACCTGCTCCTTGCGCAAGCCGTCGACGTCGATCTCGATGAACTGGTGGGTGAAGGCCCAGGTGCCGCTGGCGACCGACTCGGCGAGCGACTGGCGTACGCTGTCCTGTTGACGCAAGACCAGATCGTGCATGTCAGTAACGGACGCCCTGCAGGGACGTCGATCGACGGATGGTAGGTCGAAAAGAAAACACACTCTGATGTCGTGGTCAAGCGGGACCATATGCGCCTCGTCGAGCTCGTCCTCGCCCTCGTCAGCTTCGGCCGCTTGTTCGTCGGTCGTGTTGTCCTTGACCTTAGACTCCGGCTCCAGCTGCAGCGGAGCCGAGGCGGGCGGGCGTTCGTGCAGATCGTCCTTGATCTCGACGGCCATGCCGTTCTGCCGGGCCACTCCACCACCAGTCGCGCGGGGCGACACCTCAGCGGCCCTCGACTCGGAAGCGCGGCTACCGCCGATAACTTCGCCGGGCGGGTCGAAGAAGTTCGAGAAGTCGATGGCGCCCGGGTTGGTGGTCTGATCGCCAACGAAGCCGGCTGCCGGCTGAGGAGGTCGGTAGTCGGACGAGAAGAGGCTGTTAGGGGCCGGGACAAACTCATCGAGGTCGTCGCCGGCCGAGCTCTGGTCAAGGACCACGACGTCGGACTTGTCCCCAGGGCCCATTCCGTCGTCGCCCATCTTCTCAAAGAGCTCGGCGTCGCCAAAGTCAAGCAGGCCTTGACGAGCGTCGGCCTGGGTGAACGCCTCGACCGCGCGCTGGGCTTCGCGCTCCTCCCTCGCCTCGCGATCCCGCTCCTGGGACGCCGACGTCGGAGGCTTGATGACCTGGATCTCGTCGTCCATCTCGTCGCCTGACGCGACAAGCTGCATCGGGTCGCCCGAGCCGCTCCGGTCGCGCGCAGCCGGTGGCGCTGAGCCTGAAGAGGCTCCCTTGACCCCAGAATCTGCCCTCGAGCCCGGCCGGGACACCGCCGGCGCCGACGTCGCCTTGACCTTTCCGGCGCCGGACGAGGTCGGGGCTGGCGTCGTCTGGACGGTCTTGCGCCGCTTCTTCTGCGCCTTGTTGTCCTCATTGCCCCCCTGAGGCTGTTTTTCGTCGTACGTTGCAGGGCGCTTGGACGGGCTGGACGACGACGCTGAAGCCACTGACAATTTGCCGCCTTTGTCAGGCTTGGTCGCGCCTCGTGGAAGGGGCGTCACGGGCTGAAAGGCTCCCGTGTCGCCAGCGCCGGCGGCGTCCTCGGAGGACGACGCGCTCTCGGCCGTTGGCGCACGCGGACGTTTCTTGTCCTTGCGTGAGTAGGTCGCCGATCCCGAAAGCGGCACTGACTTAGGCTGGGTCGACGACGGAGGCGTCGGGTGGCCATGAGCGGTCGCCGTCGCGGCGGGCGCATCAACGATCGCTTCGGGCGAGGGGTTGGGGGTGTGCGGGTCCGGAGCTGCTCAAGGGATATAACGAGAGAAAGGAGAACCGTTCAACTGCATTCTCTGCGAGGATTTCACTCCTCTCCTGGAGAGCGACGTGCGAGGATTTGACCCCTGGGGAGCGACGGATGCAAGGGGACGTACCGAGCCCGAAGCCGAGGACCCACGTCGCCGTGGCTGGTTTGAGCGACCGCAGCGACGACCGCAGCGCCTGGAACGCGTGCGACGACGAGGGTGTGTCAATCGAGTGATCGAATTGGGGTCGGATACTGTAGATCAGCGCCAAAGGTGTAGAGGCGAAGGTAGAAAGGCAGGTCACTGTTAGCATCGAACGCCAAGGAGGATGGGGAAGGCAGGGTACGGCGACCGGCCGGAGCGGACAAATGCCTGCGTAGAGAGACGCACGCGAGGTCAACGTCTTTGTGTCGTTCCTTGCCCTTCGTCCTCCCTCCGACCTGCGAGCTCAGGTAGTCCTCCAGCACCTGATTCGCATCCCGGTCGTCCTGCCCGCCGCCGCCGCCGTGCTGCGCCCCAGACGGCGTGCCGCCCTTTGCCTTGCCGGCGATGGGGAACAAGCGGAGCACGAGCGCACCGCTCAGGGCTGGCACTCGCGAGCGGTCGTCTGTATTACCCAAGCTGAGCGGGTCCTCGTCCTCTGGGTAGCAGCGACAGAAGGGGCCGGGCGCCGAGCAGGTCAGAGCTGGACGGCAGCGGCGGAGCCGGGCGGAACACAAAGCAGGGCGGACGCGACGCACCCTCCTTGGCAAAGTCGATCCACTCCCACGAGCCGACAACGCCGACCCTGGCCGCCTTGGAGTTGACAGCAACGGCATCGAGCTCGCCCTGGCCATCCATCCAGACGCCGACCTCGCTGCCGTCGCCGACGTCGAGCAGCGCACGCGAGACGCGGTTGCCGCCGGCCGACAGCTCGAGCTCAAACTGTGTCGGCGACGACGACGACGAGGCGGTGAAGGGCGGGTGGGTGAGCTGGAGCCAGAAGCGGTGGCCGGGCTGAACCTGGATCGAGGTCTCGACGTAGGCGCCGCTGGAGGAGGTTGACGAGGACGAGAGCGGACAGGTGGTGAGGGGGTCGAGCTCGGAGTAGGGCGTCAGGCGCCAGCCGGCGACGTCCATCGCGGCGGGCTGGTCGATGCGAGCGATAGTAGAGCGCTGTCGCTTGATCTGCGACGGAGAGCTGTCACGCTGTTGAGGGTTGGGATGTGGTTGCTACCCGGTCGGGTGGTTGCCAGAGGAGGAAGTGGTCGAGGTAGCAGCTGGCGAAAGATGCCTGTCGCCCGCGCCCTCTCGTTGAGGCGCGTCGGCTCCCGCGGGGTCGTACGTGCACTGGCCAGCAAGCAGCGCAAGCCTCTTTGCCCATCTCGTCGCAACACAAGGAGAGACACGCAGTACCCAGGCAGGTAGCTGCCTTTGCCTTGCCTGTAGCTCCACCGTTGTAACAGAAGGGGAGCTGCGTCGCGACGTCAATCTGTGGCGTGCGTCCATGGCATGCTCGGTTCTCCCTAGCGCGCGTTGCGGACCGCTGTCCGGTCGAGAAAGGCCCATCGCGCCGGACGTCCTGCGCTTGCCTCCCGACAACGACCCCCCCCCCCCAGACACGCTGCCAGGCTCGACAACGTACGGCCCGTGATCCCTTATGTGGCTCCGTCAAGAGGGCGTCGAGGTGGTCTTTCAAAAAGGGCAGGGGGAGACTGACATCTCGACTCGCCTCTCGCTCCTTCCCGCTTCCTTCCCTCTCCAGCCCAATCGCCAGGTCCGCTCCAGACGACCACCGCACCTTTCCTTCCCTCAGTTTAATCCCCCGACCCCTTCATCTTGCTCCTCTCTTCCAGCTTCCCATCCCCTTCAATATGCCTCCTCGTCAGCTGAACGTCGGTGTCGCCTCGCTTGGCCGCATGGGCTTCAACGTGCGTCCTGTCGGCTCCCGCTCCTGTGGCTGCGCGCGCCATGACGGCGCCGAGTCCTGTCAGCCTCTCCCTTTTGGACTCAGACCCGCACTGACCCCTCAGGCGCTCTTCGAACTCGCAGCACGCTAAGAACATGGCTTTCTACAACCCGCGCGCCAACCTTGTCGCCGTCTGCGACCCGGTCGACGCGGCGCTCGCGCGGGCCAAGGACGAGCTGCCCGAGGGCACGGCGTGCGTACTCTTCTCCCGCACGAGCGTATGCGCCCGCCACGCAGGCGCAACCGGCTGAATTTGCTGTCTCTTGCTCGCGCAATGCCGGCCAGCTTGTACAAGACGTTTGAGGAGCTGCTCGACCACCCGGGAATCGAGGCCGTCGTCATCGCGACGCCGACGTCGCTGCACGCGCCGATGTGCATCCAGGCACTCAAGGCCGGCAAGCACGTCCTGCTCGAGAAGCCCATCTCGATCGACCTCCAGTCGTCGCTGCCCGTCCTCGCTGAGGCCAAGGCTCACCCCGAGCTCAAGGTCATGATCGCCTTCTCGCGCCGCTTCGACGCGTCCAACAAGGATGCTTACGCCCGACGCGCGGCTCTTGGCGACGTCTACATGGTCAAGTCGGCCACGATGGATCGGCGCGACCCTTCGGGCTTCTTTGTGCCTTTCGCCGCCACGTAAGCTCACTGATTTGCCTCTGATCCTGTACACGGGCGAGAAGACTGGGCGCTGACTCCATTCGAGTGCTCTCCGGCTCTAGGTCGGGCGGCATCATCCTCGACTGCGGCGTGCACGACTGTGATGCGGTTCGTCCTGCTTGTTTCTGACGCGCGTCACGATAACTTGGCGCAACGAGACTGACCTGTTCCATCCCAACGATTCCGTCCGCAGGCTCGCTGGTGCGCATCGATTATCCTCACCTGGCTCAACCTTGCCCACTTGCCTCGCATCATGAGACTGACCCTTTGTGTGCGCGCTGACGGCTACAGGTTCCTCGGGCTCTCTGGCGTCGAGGCCGGCACCAAACAGGTCAAGAAGTGCTTCGCCATCGGCCAGAATGCTTGCCACCCCGTGCGTCGTCCCTGCAGCCTCTGTGCGGCCTCCTATGTGCTGACATGTCGAACTGGCTGTCCCCCTCCCCCTTCATCTTGCCGCTCTCCTCAGGAGCTCGCTCAGTACAACGACGTCGACAACGCTTCGTGCCTAGTCGAGTTTGTCACGGGCCAGTCGCTCAGCTTCAGCGTCTCGCGCACCGCCGTCAGCGGCCACGGCTGCTTCACTGAGGTTTACGGCAAGGAGGGCAAGTTCGTCGTCAACCAGAACCCGGCCATGAACCGGCTGACGATCGAGGACGAGCACGGCGTTCGCGCCGAGTCGACGTGCGTCGTCTCTTGTTCGGATCATTGCTGCCGCGCCACCTTTGAGAATCCTAACGACCCATCTTCTCCCTCTCTTTACCGCTCGACAGGCCGACCTACTACGAGCGCTTCCACGAGGCCTTCGTTACCGAGGCCGTCGACTTCACCAACTCTGTCCTCGACGACACGCCGCTGCCGACCACGCTCGACGATGGCCTCGAGGCCGCAAAGATCGCCGTAGGTCTGACCGCCTCGCTTCGCTCGGGCCAGCAGATTCTGTTCGACGACGAGAACTGGCCCATCATGCCCGAGGGCTTCAAGCTCTGAAGGCGCGCACGGCGCTGCGCGAACTCCCTCAAGACCTACTGTAACATCTTTCTCTCTCTCTTCACTCCCCTGATTTCTTGCACTCGCAATACATGCACCCTGTCCACGAACATTCTGGCGACGATCGGAGAAGATGGGAAGGCGACCTTGTCGCAAAGTCCGCGCTCCAGCCGCTGAGGTGCTGTCTGGTGCGAGTATCGTCTCCGGCCGAGCTTTGGCTCCACGCAAGCGACGCCCAAGTGCGAGCTGACATTCGCCTCGAGCCCCCTCTTCTACCGCCCCCCCCCCCCCTGCTCCCCAATGACTGACGTATCAGCAGCCCTGGACGATACGAGGCGTGCACTCGCTGCGACAAGCTTTGCGCCTGTGCTAGAGCCAGCGCGGGAGCAGGCTGAAGCCCTCTCCGCAGGACGCAGTCAGGGCCGACTCGGGTCTCCCCGTCGCAGAAACTCGAGACATCTCGCTGCGCCCTGCACGACGACGTGCGCGCGAGCTGCAGCAGCTCGGCAACCCGCCATGGGTAGCTAGAAACGGTCAGCAGCGGCAGGCTCACACCCTTGACAGACAGCTGCCAGGTCTCGACCGATTTGTGTTAGCTGCGACGATGAGGTGGGAGTCATGTTCGCCCGCCCTCCCTGCATGCCATGGAGCTGCAGCTGTGGTTCGGTCTTGGTTCGGTCGCTCGGTCCGCGTCGTTTGGCGCCGAGCTCTCCTCCTCCAATCCCCTCGCTCTCTTTGACCCTGTGCCTAGACATCCACCTCGCCCGGCCCTCCTGCGTTTTGCTCGTCTCGTGCACCTACAGCACCCTCTCTCGACACCATGGGCGTGATGGACCAGCCCGGACCGTCTAAAGCCGCAGGCGGGCCGTCATCGACCAGCGCCAGCGGCGCTGGCGGCGAGCTCGCAACCGCGGCCCTTCGATTGAGCTGCGCTGGTTCGTCCACGTCCCCTCCCTTGCATGCTCCTCGACACCTGCCTGCTCCTGGGTCGCTCACAGCCTCTTTGCTGATCGCTCTGGCTGCTTTCATCACTTGTCGACGAGCAGAATGTCGCCGCAGGAAGCTCAAGTGCGACCGCAAAGGTGCGTTTCTCGATCAGCTCGGGCTTGCCGCTCGCGGCGGGCTGAGCTCCGCGTCCTTTGGGGAGCAGGAGAGGCTCGGCATGTCACCCGTTGATGATATCTCGCTCAAGCAGGATCGAGCTGACAGTGCTGCCTCTTTCTTCTGACGAGCAGTGCCTTGCAACATGTGCATCAAGCGCGGATGCGACTCGCTCTGCCCGGACGGTGTGCTGCCGCCCAAGAACGCCATCAAGGGCTCGGCGTACGGCACGCTTCAGACCCGGGTGACGGCGCTCGAGGCGCTGCTCAAGGAGCACAACATCGAGCTGCCCCCAGAGCTCAAGAGCAAGGGAAAAGACAAGGAAACCTCGGGCAGCACGGGAGCGCGGCTCGCTGGCACGTCGAGCGACGAGGACGACGGGGGGCGCGCAGGCAAGAGCGGCGTCAAGCTGGAGGACGACGACGATGACTGGATCCCCAGCTTTGGCACGCTCGAGCTCGGCAAGGCCGGCAGGGCGAGATTTGTCGGTGCAACGGCAGGTAGTCTGTGGCTCTCGAACGAGGTGCGTTTCGAGCCTTTGACGTCGGCCGCTCACCGCAGGTCGAGCTTTTCCTCTGACTCGCGACCTGCCTCGTTCACGCGCAGCACATGCACTCGACGACACCCGCTAACGAGCGCCAGACCCAGCCTGCCTCGGGCTCGTTCCTCTCCTTCTTGCCGTCGTCGCTCAAGCCCTACTCGCGCGACGAGGGCCCGTCGACCTACGCCCAGATGCGAGCCCGGCTGCCCCCACGCGCAGAGGCGCTGTACCTCGTTAACCTTTACTACATGGAGTACTCGTGGCTGTACGTCTCGAGCGCCCTCTCAACTTACTCCGTCTGCTCATGGCTGACCTCACGGCCGCCTCCTCGATTCGCCAGCCACTCGGTCGTTTCACAGTCGTCTCTTCTCTCGCACTTTGAGGCGTTCTATTCGGCAGACCGACACGCGCCTCCATCACTCACGACGGACGAGTGGACAAGCGAGACGCATCCGCACAAGCTCGCGCTGCTCTTCGTCGCCATGGCCATGGGAGCCTACTACGATCCGCAGCAAGCGACCGCGACCGGGCTCGACAATAGTAAGTCGCAGGCGTTCCACGCGCTATGCGTCGGGGCGCTCGAGCTGTCGAGCAACGAGCCGACCGTCGCCAGCCTGCAGACATTGCACATCATGGCCAATTATCACCTATCGGTCGACCGGATCAAGGGAGGGGACGTGGTCTGGAGCTTGTGGGGCCTGTTGATGCGACAAGCGGTGGCGATGGGCATGCACCGCGACGGCGCGGTACGTCCAAGTCCAACGACGTCTGCTTGCTCCCCTGCGCGCGTGAATGCTGGTCTGACGATCCCATTGCGCCTTTGATCCAGCGTTGGAACTTGCCTCCGTTGATCTGCGACGAGCGCAGGTGCGTTCCCTGCCCCGGGCCACCCATCCGCCCCGTCAGAGAGCCAATCTGACCCGACCCTCCTCGGGTTTCTTTTCCCCGCATTTGCCCAGGCGCGTCTGGTGGGAGATCTTCACCGAAGACTCGTTCCAGTCTAACTGCTTCGGTCGACCAGGGGGCATGACGCCCAAACACTTTGACACGGCCTTCCCCGAGGAGATTGACGCGGTCACGCCCACTCCGGGGGACGACCCGCTCGTCGGCTACTCGATCTGCAAGTTCCGAATGGGCCGCCTGGCCAACGAGTGCGTCAAGAGTCCCTTCCTCTAGCTCTGTGTATCCTTATGGCAGAGCCAGCTCACGGACCTCTGAGCTTGCTTCTCGGCTCCTCCAGGGTCCTCGACCAGGTCATGTGCGTCACCCCGCCATCGTACGCGGAGGTCAACCGGCTGTCCAAGAAGATGTGAGTATCTTCACACGCTTTATCAGTCGCCGCTACAGATGGGCGGTTCCTTGACGCATCTCCCTTCCGGCCGCGCGCTCAACAGCACAACTTTCGAAAAGTCGATCCCGTACTTCCTCCGCTGCCGACCGGCGCTCGTCCACACGACGTCCGCCTACGCCACGCACGAGGCCGCCATCAAGGCCTCTCCCGAGGTCAAGGCGTCCGACATGCGGCTCACGTTCCAGGTTCGTTCTACTCAAGTCTGCCCGGGCCGGAAAACACGCCGACTGATCTCTCGCAACCCCTGACTCGCAGCAACACACCCTGTCGCTCAACGTCAGTGAGGCCCAATTCTTCCTCCTTCGGCCTTTCTTCGCTCGGGCGCTGCACGAAAATCCCGCCGACCCAAGCAAGACCAAGTACGGCGAGTCATACCTCTGCGTTGCCGAGCGGTGCAGCGTGCGTTTCCTTTCTCTGCTGCCAACTCGACTGTCTCGACCTCCCGGCGTCAGCTGGCTGACACGCACAGCATCCTCATTACGGGCACGCCACACAGATTATGATCAACATCCTCATCTCGGTCCAGGGCCTATACCCGACCTCGACGCCGCGCCAGTGGTTCTTCTGGTACCACGCCGCCTCGGCCGCCGTCTGCATGGCGAGCCTCGTCATCTCAGCGCCGCAGTCGCCGCTCGCGCTGTTTGGCTGGATGAACCTCCAGAATGTCTGCAACCTGTTCTCGTCGGTCGCGATGCAGGCCAAGTCGACGATGACGAGCCTGACACTGCTGCTCAAGCTGAGGGAGAAGGCGTCGGACGCGCTGTCGGGCCGTCAAGCACCCTTCTTCAAGGCCGTCTCACCTGCGCCTCGCGGGTCGCTCGACAACGGCGACGCCTCGGACGACGAGGGCGACTCTTCCAATCTGATCGGCCTCCACACGCGCCTGATTGAGCGCGGCAACCAAGGCATGGCCAGGTCAAGGGTCTTCAAGGGCAATGTCCGGTCGCCCTCACCTCGCCAGCAGACGGGCCAGCCGCCCAAGCCACCGACGGACGCCTTGCGGCAGACGCGGTCTTTGTCGGCCGGCAGCGATGGCCAAATGAAGAGCGAGACCCCCGACATGGTGCGTCTGAACGCCGCCAACATTCTCTTTACCTTCGGCGTCTCGCTGACCTCCCTGTCTCCGATCGACGCAGACACTGGCCGACTTCATCGACTCGAATCCCTTCTCTCAGCACCAGCAGCAGCAGCTTCTTCTCCAGCAGCAGTCACAGCAACAACAACAGCAGCAGCTGCAACAGCCGATGCAGCCCTCGCCTCAAGGGGAGGACTTTCTCTTCTCGTACCCGCAAATGCAGCCTGGGCACCTGCCTACCGACATGGATGCCGTGGACGAGCCTGACTCGCACACGGCCGGCATCCTCGTGCGTCATCGTCCCTCACCCTTTTCTTCACCGCAGCGAGTGACGCTGACCCATGACGTCTCGCCGTCTTGCTTGCCTGCGCTCTGTCAGAACTCGCTGTGGGCTCCCCAAGGCGACGACTGGAGCACGGCCAATCAGCAGGTCGACTGGGAGAATTTGTCGCTCACGCTCGGCATCAACTTCCTCCCTCCCGGCCAGCAGACGCAACCGCAGACGCCCCAGCCGCAGAACGCTTGGGACCCGTCGGGATCACAACCTCCCCAGCACCAGCACCAGCGCCCGCAGTAGTACTGCCCCTGGACCCTTCCATCCGCCCCGCATCTCCTCCTATCTGCATTGCGCCCCATCTAGGGCGCCTTCGTTCATCTCGCTCGCGCTCGTCGCTCGTACCTCGAATTCCGAACTTTGTATTGCAGCACCTTGTCGTGTTTGTCAAAGAAGTCGAGAGCCGCTCGACCGCCGGCAGCGACGCGAGCTTTGCAGGCTTGATCGTTCGACAAGGTTCATGAGGCATATGAAGGTGGCAACGAATGAGGGTAGGGCTGGGTGGCGGCGGTCCGCAGGGGCAGCGCCCGGGCCGCGATCCTTCAGCAGTCGTATAGCTCCTCGACGAGCTCAAGCTCCTTGACGGCCGATCGACCGCGGACGATGTCGAGCTGTTCGCTGGCGGCGGCATTGCGCACCGACAAAGCGAGGGATTTGGGACCGCAGCCTGCAGGAGATGAAAGAAGCAAGGGTCAACCCCGTTTACCATACAGACAGCGGCAGGCTGACCGACGAGGAACAAGCCACGCAGGGACGTACTGACGACCACGAGGCGCTTGGCACTCAGCTTGGCCGAGGCATAGACGAGCGCAGCGCCGTCGGGTCGGCCGTGCACAATCGCGATGCCCCCGACGAGCACATTCCGCCCCTCCGAAGACGTCGCCGGTGTCAGAACGGGAGCGGTATCATTCTCGCCGCCTGGCCGCGAGACGTAGAGCTTGAGGGTCAAGTCGACGCCGCGCGCTTTGGCGGCCATCTGCGTGCGCTCGAGCAGTCCGCGGTACCACTCGAGACAGACAGCGTGCCGTGCGACCCAAGCGATGTCGACAGCGTGTAGAGACGTGTCGAGCGCTGGGTCGGACAAGGCGGCGAGGACGAGCGGCAGGGCGAACGACAAGCCAGTGCCGCCGGCGACGACGAGAGCGCGGTCCGACGCGGCAACGTTGACGAGGTCCAAGACCGAAGACGAGTAGGGGCCGTCGAGCACGACGGGGACCGTGATAGTATTGCCAGGTGCGGCCAAAGTGCGGTCGAACAGACGGCGTGTCAGACCCGAGTGAGGCCGCAAGATGAGGTCGAGCGTCGACGAGTCCGCTGAGGCGCGCAGTCCAGTGTCGCTTGCCGAGCCTTCCTTTTCAACGTCGGCATCGGCGGCCGCGACCCACGACCGAGCGGGCAGGCTGGCGATGGTGAAAGGGTGGGTTTGCCACGGCGCGAGCGAGGGTGAGGTGAAGCGGACAAATACGTGCTGGCCTGCATACCAGACGAAGCGGTCGCGGACGTCGACCTTGATGCGAAGCGCGCCGCCCTCGATGACCTCGACGACCGCGTCTTTAGAGACGAAGAGTTGAACGAAGCGGTAGACGACGCCGGCTCCGAGGACGACCGTTGCGGCGTGCATGAGCGGCCACGAGACAAGCAGGTCGGAGCAGTGGTAGTACATGAAGACGAAGAAGAGGAGCACGCCGGACATGTGCAGGACGTAGAACCACTCGTGGCTGAGACGACGAACTGGGCCGAGCGACATGACGCAGAGCCAAAAGAGCGACACGAGCGAGCCCTGCATGATGACAGATCAGATTGCAAGACGTCGTCAGTCAGGCCGCGAGCGCAGGCGAGGTGAACTGTTGAACGAACGTACCCAGGCAGCCCAACCGTACGAGAGCGGACTCGTCTCCCACGTGTACGACCAGGGTGCACCCTGACGCTCGACGCGGATCATCATGGCGACCGTGTGAACGATGGCAAAGAAGCAGCAGGCCCAGCCGAACGTCTTGTGGTAGTCGAGCAGGCGGGCGTAGGGGATGCCGGTGAGGACGCCGAGGGCGTTGCGCTTCACGCCGGTCGCGATGATCCAGACGATGAGGGCAGTCGAGATCCACTCGCTGCGCAAGCCCCTGAGGAGCATGTCAGTAGAAAGTCAGCGTTGGTTTTCGTCGGTAGATGACTGACTAGACTTAGTGAAACGACGCACAGGGGAGACGAGCCGAAGTTAGGCGGGCGGTAGTAAGGTCGGATCGCGAAGCAGACGCAGCAACCGAACAGGAGCAAGCCAAGCGAGACAAGGATGGTACCGGTCGCAGGGAGCATCGTGTGCAGGCGGCTCATGTCGACGAGGCGGATGGAGGCGGTGACCTTGGTGGGCCATGACACAGCCTGTCGTCGTCCGATCGACCTGCGAAAAGAAGGACGAAAAGGCTCAGTGTCCGCTGTGGGTTGTAGAGGAAGGGGGGGGGGGGGGGGGGAGGGATCGCACCGACTAAGCTTGCCCCACGACGAGAGGTGATTGAAAACGGCACAGACGGCAAAGTAGCCTCCCACGAGGTACATGGTCTGTCAGGAACTTGGGCAAACCGCCCTTTAGGGCCTTAGAAGGCCCTATAGGAGGCCCTTTGGAGTCTCTTACCCTGTGAGGCCAAATGGACTGGGTTAGCCAATAATTTGTATGGCCCTCCAGGGCGAGACCTGCCCTGCAAGCGAAAGAAGAGCATCCTAGAGGGA